>BOPP01000267.1:40143-59487 GCA_017312745.1 Gryllus bimaculatus
AAGAACCCGACTGCTCTCCCGAAATCAATGATGTTTAGTGCATGCAAGTGTAAGTAATGAGTGTGTGCGTGTAAGGAGAAAGACGATAAACAAGGAAAGACCATGCGCTGGGCGTGACCCGGCTTTTAGAGGCCTGCTCCGGCATTCGCCTGGTGTTATTTGTAGAAATTACTGATCGGATCACCCGGTCGCTAGACTTTTCGTCCAGACTGCAGCGGACTTTGTCCTAGCTATCTAGCTAAGGTCGAAAATCCTGCTACAGCCGCGAGTCCCGTAGGATCTCCCGGCCAGAGGAACTGCAGCGACGTCAATTGATCTCCCTAAACCGCATGATTTTCGGCCTTACGATCAGTCTCCGTGTGCGGGTACTGAGGAACACCTATTTTATAGAAATCTATGCAGTTCCAATACTCACCTCCAGGAGCGCAGCACGCGACGGGTGCCGAGGGCGGGCGGGCGGCGTCCACTGTTCCGACAATTGACGGCGCTCAAAACCCAGTGAGATAAAACTCGTGTTGGTAGGAGAAAGAAAACGGAATGGTTTGAGGTTCACATTAAGTACTTCTGTGAACCTACTCTTGACTATCGCAGTTAGAAGCAGCAGGAACAACACACGTAACACTCCGTTCGCCATTCCAGCGAAGCGCCATTCCACACACACAGAGGAGCTTGGCTTCACCTGGCCAAGGAAAGAAACAAATTGTGTTTTCCACTGTCATGCACAAGACATTGAAAGGAATAATACAAACAACTTGTAACTGTGACCAGTGATATGCCAACTGCATATTATTCGTCAGGTTATTTATAAAAACTACTCAACATTGTACTTCTATTGTGACTAGAAGTGTGACAACTGCATATTATTCGTCAGGTTATTTATAACAGCTAGACAATACAAGTACAATATTGTACTTGTAAATCAACTTGCAAGTGTAACCGCATACAGCAACCTTTTTTGATGCACAGTACGTCACCGCTTTACCACCACTCGCAAGGTTAAACTCAGCTTTCCCGATGCTTAAATCAATTAGTGGTTCCTCGCGTTATTTCAAACTTATGCAATTTTCGAGAAATTCCCAGATCAACGAACATTAAACTGCGCAATTTGTAAACCCTCTTTTACTCTTTCCAACAAAAAAAAATCACAAAAAATATTGGAGGCAGTTTTTGAGAATATAATTGTTTTTAAACTGTCTACAGTACACACAAAATTACACGAAAACTAATCATACATTCAGAAAATGTGGACTTGACCATACTTAAAGATTTGTCCTTGAACAACTGTCATGAAGAAAATACCTGAATATTAATTATTGTAGTTATGGGAAGACATTAATGTTTTTTGGAGCGTTTGCAATTTAGGAATTCACATCATTTCAACGAAAATGTGACTTGCGCATTTTACTTTCTTGTATACGTACGTGATATACCTAATATAGAGAAAGTTGAGTACGTGGTATACCTAATATAGACTAAGTTGAGTACGGAAAATCGATTTCGAGATTTGAACGTTTTGGGGTCCCCTAAAACTGAAAAAAGTATTTTTTAAACGTCTGTTCGTCGTTTTTCCAAAATTTCTCAAAAATGGTTGAAATATTTTTCTTTAGTTTATTTGTAAGAATAGTGTGAATTACACTTATAAAGCTAACATGGGCCAGACTTTTCACACCAAATTTGCGAAAATTGAAATATATACTTTTTCGGTGTCTTCATACAACTAGAAAATTGAAGATTGAATTTTTTTTCAGTGAAATTAAATTTGTTCTTCATAGTTAGTTCTTTTAATAAGATCACGATTTTTTTTAAAATTCTAATTGTTTTTGGCGATTGAAATATGTGCAATTTAAACATTTATCATTTTTGATAGCAGGTGATGAAACCAACAAAAAAGTTAGTCGTATGAATTTCTATTCATACAGACTCATGATTCGTCAAGTTGAAGTAAATCATATTTTGATGTGTCAACGACTTTTTCGTCAGTTTGCAGTTGACATGTATGTCAATCAAAAATGAGACTGAACGATTGATATACATCCGTTTGAAGCAACGACGGCTAGGATCTGAGGAATACATCCATCTCCGCGATGCTATATATGCCGATGGAAATGTGAATAATGTAGGAAGAATGACAATTTTGCCAGCCACTTATATAGGAAGCCCATGCCACATGCATGAATATGCTCAGGATGCTATGTCATATGTTAGGCATTATGGCCACCCAGACTTATTTGTTACATTCACATGTAACCCAAAACGGTTCGAAATCGAGAGGGAATTACTACATAGCCAAACACCAGTTGGTAGACATGGCATAACTGCCAGAGTTTTTAAACAAAAATTAAAATCTCTCATTAATTTCTTAATAAAGCATTGTGTGTATGGCCGAGTACGTTATTGGATGTTCTCTGTAGAATGGGAAAAGCGTGGATTGCCACATGCGCACATTTTAGTCTGGTTAGTGAACAAAAAAGGTCAGATGAGATTGACCCATAATTGCAGCTGAAATTCCAGATGAAATAGTTCACCCAAAATAGCATGCAGTAGTTACCAAACACATGATACATTGACCTTGCGGACTCTTCAACTACAATTCACCCTGTATGGTCGACGGCAAGTGTTCCAAGCGATACCCAAGAGACCTGCTTGCTGAAGCCATAACGGGAAATGATGGATACCCATTGCATCGTCGGCGGATAATAGGCGATCGGTAGTTGAGAAGGTAAGATGACAAAAAGATTGATGTAGACAATCGTTGGATTGTGCCATACTCGCCAATATTGTCCAAAGCTTTTGAGACTCACATCAATGTAAAATATTGTAACTCTGTGAAGTCGATAAAGTACATATGTAAGTATGTTAACAAATGTAGTGATATGGATGTCTTCGGTATAACCAATGCAAATGATGAAATATCACAGTACCAGATGGGTTGCTATGTAAGTAGGAACAAAGCAATTTGGCGTATCTTATTTGTGATACATGAAAGACACCGTACAGTAGTCCATTTGGCAGCCTATTTAGAAAATGGTCAGCGAGTTTTATTTTAATGAATCTACCGCGGCAGACAGGGCGGCACATCCATCCTCGGCAACATTAACAAGTTTATACACAGACAGTCTGTCAAACTGATGATTTTGCTCGCACTTTGCTGTATGCTGACATACCACGCTATTACACATGGAACGCATCATTGAAATCGTTTCAAACAAGGAACACAAGTTGAAGGACATCCAAATGTATTTTCTTCAGATGCTCTGGGTCGCATCTACACAGTACATCCAAATAACGATGAATGTTATTTGCGGTTGTTGTTGGTGAATGATCGTGGTCCGACATCGTTTAAACAACTGAGAACAGTTAATGGACAGCTGTGTGCGACATACCGTGAGGCATGAAAACTATTACATTTACTTAAGAACAATTCGCACTGGGATGATACGCTCAAGGATTCCATAATATCTTCATCGCCGCATCAAATTCGTACATTGTTTGCGATTATCATATCGACATGTTTCCCTTCGAATCCAAAAGATATGTGGGTTAAGTATAGAGATGACATGTCTGAGGATGTTTTGCATCGTGTACGCCGTCAAACTTTCAATCCTACACTACAAATGACTGAAGAAATTTACAATAAGACATTGATCATGATAGAAGATATGTATTTATTGATGGTGTAATGACAAATAAAGTATTGTCGTGTTTGGGAATGACAGCACCCAATCGTCATATGCACGATGCATTAAACCACGAGTTGCAAAGAGAACAACAGTACGACATTGAAGCATTGGCGGAAACAGTTCGTACAAATGTTCCTCAATTAAATCAACAACAAAGAATTGCGTACGACACTTTGAGAGAAGCTGTGAACAGTGGATCTGGTGAAATTTATTTCCTTGATGCTCCCGGAGGAACCGGAAAAACATTTTTAATTTCATTGCTTTTTGCAAGGATCAGATCGCGAAATGATGTTGCTCTAGCGTTGGCTTCATCTGGAATAGCTGCGACTCTGCTAGAAGGCGGGCGAACTGCACATTTTGCCTTGAAATTATCATTAAACATGCAAATCATCGAAACACCAATTTGCAAAATCGCCAAAAATAGCGCAATGGCCAAGATCCTACAGGTATGCAAATTGATTGTTTGGGATTAATGCACAATGGCCCATTGTCACAACACACACTCAAAAGAGGAGCATATTCAGCGTGTTTTCCCAGATTAAGTGCAAAAGTTCTATAACCATAATTGGCTGGGTGAACGAGCAATATGGGCGGCGAAAAATAAAGATGCCGAGGATCTCAATGCGACCATTCAGAATTTTTTTCCAGGACAGTTGGTTTCCTTCAAATCAGTCGACACCGTTATGAACCAGGATGACGTAGTCAACTATCCCACGGAGTTTTTAAATTCACTGGAATTGCCTGGATTACCACCTCACAATTTGCAGTTAAAAGTAGGATCAGTTGTCATCATGTTGCGTAACATTAATCAACCTCGACTATGCAATGGAAGAAGACTGGCTGTGAAAAAACTGATGAATAACGTCATTGAGGCAACAATCATAAAGGGAAAATACAAAGGAGAGGATGTCTTGATCCCGCGGATACCGATGATTCCAAGGAACCCACCATTCGATTTTAAACGTTTACAATTTCCAGTACGTCTGGCCTTTGCGATGACCATAAATAAATCGAAAGGACAGTAGTTAGAAGTTTGTGGAATCAACTTAAAGTTTCCCTGTTTCGCGCATGGACAATTATACATCGCGTGTTCGCGCGTCGGAAAACCGTCTTCTTTGTTTATTTACGCATCACAAAACAAAACAAAAAAATAGTTTATGAGAAAGCTTTAAATTGATTAACAGACTGTATCATAACAGTGTGTGTCTGTACATATCAAATTTAAACCTTATAAATAGCCAGTATTTCAGGAAAACTATGTTTTGTAAGTAAGCAACATGATGTGTCGATAATAATAATAAAACTTCATGCTTTATTCAAAAAATGCTTTTTTATTAAATATGGATTCGATTTGTTTGTTTTAAAACCATTTTATACAAAAGTTTAGGTCTTTTATTCATTTTTGAAACAGTACAAAGTCTGCCGGGTCAGCTAGTGTTTATATACTGACGAAGTCATAAATGAGTGGATAAAAATTTTAAACTGACAATTTATAGGAAATAATGTAATTACTACCACAGTACTCTTTGCAGATAATCAAGTCATCATAGGCTACACAGAAGACAGTATCTGAGAAGCAATCTATAAATTAGATAATTAGCTAAGCAAGTCATATAGTGGTGCAGAGCGAAGTCGCTTGCCTTGCACCAAGCAGGCCCGGGTCTCCCGACAACTCGTGATTATGATGATATTAATGGACGGTTTCTGCAAGCGTCAAGCGATCAAAGTCTTCTCGATGAGCTAGCGGAGGCAACCAATTTTTAAAAAAATAATACAACGTGATAACATCAATAAACAAATTTACAATCATGGCATGTAGGAGGCATGTAAGAGTAAAAATAGCCCTTGGAAAAAATATAAAAGAACAAGTAAATGCATGTAATTATCTTAGCTATAAAATAATTTATTATAAAAACGATGATTTACAATTAAGATTAAACAGATATAGAACACTGTAGCACAATAGCTTGAACTTTAAAAAATGAAGTCAGGAAAGAAACCATAATGAAACTACAAAATAATGGTCCTACCTATGCTGTTATACAGAAGTGAATGCAGGACATTAACTAATGGCCAAATTAGAAGATTAGAATCGGCTTAAATGAAGTTTCTTCGAACCATATGAGGTTATACACTTCATGATCACAAAAAAAGTGAAGAAATTATCAACGAATTAAACATTTTAATTGTGAATGACGTTATTAAAGAATATAGAGAAAATGGAAAAACCATTCATTAATAATGCCTAATGAAAGGATAGTCAAAGTTCCCTTGAGCAACATGCCAAAAGGGAGAAGAAATGTGGGAAGACCACTGAGAAAATCGAGTGAGCAGTTTTCAGGAGCCGGAACACACTGAACAAGTCTAATCCTTGCACTTGCTGATGATGATGAAGAATTGTAGTTGTAGGACGACGCCGAAAAAAATGTATTTCTCAATTTTCACAAAATATGGGATTTTGATAAACATCAGTCCTAAGAGTACCTTAAACTCCTTCTGATTATCCAAATGTAAAAATTCATTTCAAATGATGGAACCATTCTTGAGAAAAAAATTGTTTAAACTAAAATATAAATTGCCTATATATCACATTAATTACGCAAAACATATTAAAATTTCGAAATATTGAACATGACAATACTTTAAAATCTACCTAGAACACACTACATTAGGGTAAAATGTCCATCTATAATATTTTAATTGTAGGCACATGTCGAAAAAATTTTGATTTTAAATTTTTTTTATAAATCAGGGTGTTCAAGGAAAATAAGATCTGCGCATTTTTTCTTAAACGTCCTTTTCATTAACCAACAACAAAATTTATTTACAAACGATGGAATAATGTTTTGAAAATTTGGAAAATGTTCTAGGTGCTTCATTTAAAGTACCCTCCAAAATTAAAATATCAATTTCAAATTCTAGGGACCGCGTCATCAGGAACATTGATCAAAGAGTATCGATTTTGGAGAAAATCAACTGAATGGTTTAGCCGCTACCATTATTCACAGACGGTCGGACAGACGGACGTCTGTTGGTGTCAATCAACTTCGGTATCAAGGACACACAAAACATGGATTCTGGCAGCACCACGTGTTATAGAAAGAGTTTCTAAATTTAGCAACAGGATTTCCGTTACCATGCCCTGTGAGATGAGTTTTACTGCAAAAATATTTGTGTGCATTATTGAGTTTGTTAAAATTAGTGCTTTAAATGATGTCCGCTAAGATTTAGCGAAAAATCAAAACTTTTCTGTGAATATAAACTCAAAATTTCGCAGTTTCAAAAACTCAAACGCTGTTTTCTCAAACAATTTCACAAACTTTTTCTTCAAACTGTTAGTTCTGCAGTGCTAAAAGCGCTGTATAAGATCACATAAAACTATTTTAGTATCTTTTGGGACTTACTTTCGTGTTGTTAAAACTAGACAATTGAAATGTATATTTCTCCCATGTCGTTAATATATGCAATAATGGCGGTTTGTATACGTTTTTGAATTTGTTAAAACAAGTTCTTTAAACGATATCATTACGTTTCTTGAATACTCAAACTTATTTTGTGGAAATGAGTTTAAAATTTTGCATTTTCAGACATGTTGAAACGCTTTATTCTCAAAGAAGATTGCAATTTTCCCTTTGACGTTTTGTTAGGATAGTGCAAAATGAACCATTTAAAATGACATAAAGTAACTTAATTCTTTGTTTTTATTACTTAGAGGTTTTTTATAATATCTCTCACGCCGTTTACGTGCACATTTCCAGCAATTTGTATATATTATCAGATTTGATAGTGAAAGTGCTTCAAGTGACTTCCAACGAACGTTCTCAAAAACTCAAATATTTTCTGGGAAAAAGAGCTTCAAATTTTGCATTTACACAAAAACTTAAACATTTTTTTAAAACCCAGTCTCAATTTTGCAACAAACACTTTCGTAAATGACGAGGTTTGAAACAAAAATTCACAAAATAAAAAAAAATGTACTTTAGACGTCGATAGTAGACGTAGGCAACTGGAAGGAGAATGAGGCGAGACCAAAAACCTAGCCCAATCCAAGGAAATTACAAAAAATAACTAGTACAAAGTATTCTGCGCCTTTCTGTACCGACACTGGCTACTTTGTGGTACAGAGGTTACGCAATATAGATAATGTTTTGTATTGCTGAGGGAAAAATATTTTTTGACAGAAAAACACTTTGTCGTACTCTGGTAACGAAAACATTGATCAATCTTGTCCCTTATCGTATTAAATTGGGTCCTTTAACATGATTAGTCTGGAGTAGCACTTGGTAGTCTTTGATGTTGAAAAAACGTGGTTTAGAGCAAAACGACTTCATGACCGTCCGTATCGATGAACAATGCTAGCGACTCAAATATCAGCAGAATTTTTCAAATACTGATATTTTACAAATGAGCTGAGTGATGTTGACCCTTGCATTTGAAAAGCAAATTATAATTTTGGGGAATACTCTCAGTGAAGCGTCTACATTTTTAAAAATTTCTTAAATTTTAAATATGTAAAAAAAATTCTAATTTCTGTTTCCAATTTATTTCTTAGAAGTTTTCCATGGATAGTTGGATAGATCTCAAGATTAAAATAAATGGCCTTAATCATATTTTCGTTCAACTCTCCGAAATTTGAAAAAAATGCAAAGGAACTAAAGTTTTTGCCATCTTCCTAAAACAGCATCATTCTAGTTTGATATTGTTTTAAACTTAAATCTGTTAATCGAAACATCTTGAATTCAGTTAAGGTTACTTTTTCGAAAAAGAAAGCAGTTTTAGCATAATTTTAATTTAAATTTGCCATTCCTATACAATTATTTTCTCAAAAACGGACTTTTGTTATCATTATTTTTTTTCTACATATGTTGCTAGAAATGGTAAAGAATATGATACCGGTTACAATTTTGTTTTTCCGGAAGTTGCCAAAAATTATCGGAGACAAATGTGATGATAGAGACACTTCATCAAATGAAACCTGTTCGAAGTAATCAGTTATTTTAAAAAAGGGTATGTGTAGTGTTTTTGAAATCATAGTAGTTTTGCGTAATTCTTGCTTCTTCGGAATTTTTAAATTTGAATTTCCAAGCCCTCGTTTGACGATCTGTACATTAACAATACGATGCTAACACCACAGTTAACGTTTGCAATTTTTACAATTCTCATTATTGATCGACATTAATGAATGGATTATGAGACTTTATTTATTTAACATTAATGTATCGATGTCTGACGGTCAATAAACTGGTACATTTAGCTATATTGTAGTCAGAAAGAATGCCAATACAAAAAATGCAGAATAAAAAAAAACATAATGGACATCACGAAATGTCACCTTGCATATTTAATTGAGGCGGAATACAGAAGAGGGACCCATGGGAATTTGTGTTATTTTTTTGAGATTGCAGAAATTAATTCTGCGTACTTTATATTCCAAGCAAATTTTCGTTATTGCATCTCTATTTGTTAGGTTGGTAGAACTATATTCCTTTACATGTAGATAGTTCCCATGAATATTGCTTTTTCATCTGGCATTCAAACTCCACTTAATCCAGCTAAAATTGACTTCTATGTGTACTAAAAGGAAGAGAGAGAAAAAACCAACACTTTTTTGAAGACTGTACTCTCCATGATGTGTAGACTGTAAATGACGAGAAAAGTGAGTCCGAATCTGATAGCATACACGGTGAACTGAGGTAAAAAAATAGGTAGCTAAACCACATTATAATTTGTATTAGATGATTATAAATAAAAGCAAATTAAAATGTAATAATATTTATAATTTACACCATTTCAGTAATAAATGCAGTGTTCTCCAGAAGAAGCGCTTATAACGCATCTTTTTCTTTACGCCACGTGTGTGAAATTATGGTGACGTTATTTACGTACGAAATAAAATATAGTTTAAAAATAATTATAATATATAAAATAATATGTAATTCGTAATATAATAGACCAGTGTGTAAAATGCTATGATCGGAAATTTGCAATGCGTTTTCCTCGAAACAGAGTTTCGAAGTATAGGCTACCAGTGTTTGAAAATTTTTCCCTAACTGCACATAACATGACGATGCTCTCATGTTTTTCTAATGAGATAATGCCTTTAAAAAAATATTTTTTTCGTGCAAAACGCCAGACGGATACACGGACAGACAGACGAACAGACGGATAGACGGACAGGCGGACTGACTGGCAGCCGGCCAGACGCTCCTTTTGCCGTAAACCAGGTTTTTGTATCAAGAGCCCATTGAACGCAGCTCCTGACTATACACTGTGTTGAACAATGTAATATACTACGTATTGCAACAGGAATTATCTCCTTTTTTCCAGGGCCTAACAATAAGAATGTTTTTTGATAAAATTCGCCGTTTTTTCCCTGCACGATTTCTTTATTTTATATTCTTATGAGGTAAAGCGAGAAAAAAAATTCGAACGACACACACATAGATTTCCGCACAAAAGAGAAAGTAGATAAATGCTAATTCATGAGATTTGTTGAATGGTAAACTAAAATCGTATACCTTACGTGATACCTCAGGTAAAGAAGCAATACATCATTTTGGCAACATAGGAAATTTTTCAAAAAATTGAGACGAAACATTCGTTCTTCTATTTCTTGGCAGAGAGGCAGATGTAAGTTTTAAAAACAACCATAGTTCCAGTATCAATGAATTTTTGTCCAAATCGCGATTAATTTTTTACATGATTTGCTCTGCAGTCATATATTTGAAAAGGGCGTATTAAAGAGCTTATGAGAACAAAATACGAGTTTTCATCCAGTCTCACTTTAGAAACGATTTTAAGTTTCGCTGTCAGTGTTAATGCATTGGATATTTACCTTTAAAGATCTCCTTGTAGATCTTGTAAATGCATGTGCAAAAATATCGCAGAACAAGAAAGCTGTCAAGAATACTTTAGAAATAAATTGCAGCGAAGGCACGAAATGGCAGCCAAGCCCTCCACCTCCTCCTTCCGCAATAATAATCAATAATAAAGAATCCATATAATTACATGAAGTGGAGAGTTTCGAAACGTACTGGAAGAAGGGGGAGGGAAGAATATAAGGGATTAAATACAGCATACGCAACGTAGTAATAACATTCATTTGAAAGTATTTTAAGGAATAGATGTTTTATGTCAATAATGTGTCAATACCTATGTTTCACCATCTATTTTCTCGTCCTTACATCGTAAAAAGAGAAATTACAGGAGTAACCATGCCCCGAAAATCGGTGAATTTTCGACGGAACCACTTATCGACGGGCCCTGGAAAGGAAAAAAGGGATATAGTCATATAATAGTAAATTTCTTCGTCTGGCATGTGTTGTCAGATTCCATGTTTTGTGAGTCCTTGACGCCCAAACATCGACTGACGGTAAAACGTTTATTTGCTGGTCCGTATACGTTCAACATCAAGACCGAAACTAGACCTTCACATAATTTTGCACTTTCACTGCCCACTGGGCCCGCGCGCACACCACTCGAGTGCAAAGCGGGCGGGGGGAAGGGTGAGGAGGAGACACATTCTGCGAGTGGGGACCACCAATGAGAAACGCGCTGTTCAATAATATTGCATTTTATACTATATTGAAAATGTTTGTTGTCGATAAATGACATTATGAAATATTAACCTTAAATGAAAATTAACATACACATGTCACTTGTACACCAAGTGTTATGATTTTTTGTCGACTTTCTTGAGCTAAAATTGAAGATATAGATTATTTCTCTTAATAAAATCTGTACGTTTAAAAGCACATATCAATACAAACTTACAATCATATAGGGTCTTCATGTAACGTCGCATCACGTAGTCACACCAATTTAAGTTATTTTTCGTACCCAATTTGCGTGAAATAGAAAGCATTCTTGTCAAGCAATTGTTTTTTTTTTCTAAAGCAACTTCAAATTGTCTCTTTAAATTTTCTTCTCGTGTATATCAAAGAACGGTAAAACAATGATGCTTGTCTAATTTCCGACAAATTCTCTGTATTTTCAATAATTGAAAAACGTTAACTTTTAAAAGTATAAACATTAAAGATAGAAATGTATGTCCTAAACCAAATCTAAAGCGATTTAGCCATTCTAAAACGATTGTGTTAAGTTGTTTTGAAAACAAAATTACTTTTGGTGCATATTGTCTTAGAAGTTTATGAAATATATAAAACTAGTGGTGATACAGATTAACACAGACTTTCCCGTATTAATTTTCTATTTACTTTGGTCTCGTCCAGCTATTCGGAGTTACCACATGCGCTTGCCTCCTGCCATCTAACGCCCTCCAAAATACAGGTTTTTAAAATTTTCTTAATTTTTCAGTTTCCAGAGAGAACGGAAATACCATTTCAAAAATATTAAATAACAGTAAAACCTCGACCTAAATGGAAATTTTCTTTGAAAAATTTGGATCCATTTTTAAGAAAATGGCGTTTATCGCTACCGTAAGTTCAAAATTTGAACTTTTCACGGAAGACTATCGAATTTTCAAAAACTTTTATTTGAAGTCATTGAAAGCACATTAATTCCTAAACGCAAAACTTTTTACAAATCGATGCAAATGTGACGTGAGAGATAATTCTAGAAAAGTAAATTTGTGAAAAAACAAATTAATGCAGCTAAAATTATTGTCATCTTAAACAATTAACACTAAATGTAGAAAACATATTGTAAAAAATGGAGCCGTTTTTGAGGAAACTGTGTTTCGACGTTTCAAAAAATTGTGAATTTTGAGCTTATTTTCATGAAAATCTGTTGAGTTATCAAGAAACTTTATCATACATATTGCTTCTAATGTAAATATTGACGACGTGAGACACAAGTCAAAAACTTTACATTCGTGTAACTTTTAAAAAAAGAGAAGAATATAACAATATGCCGTTAATTCATCTGATAGAGTGCATTTAGTACTATCTCCACCAAACGTTTGAAGGTAATATTTGAATCCGTTTTAAGAAACTCTTGTTTTTGTAATTTTTTTAAAAATATACATGTTAAACGTACTGCTCGCAATATTGGTTGAGAACTATTTTTTTAGAACAATCTGTAGAACCTTAACGAAAGAACTC
This sequence comes from Gryllus bimaculatus, assembly GCA_017312745.1. Lineage (NCBI taxonomy): Eukaryota > Metazoa > Arthropoda > Insecta > Orthoptera > Gryllidae > Gryllus > Gryllus bimaculatus. Next base: position 52,886 of record BOPP01000267.1, read on the forward strand.
ATTATGGAAAACAAATTCAATTTGAAGAAAAAATCTGTATCTTCAATTTTATAGTTGTGGATAGTAATGTTGAAATGTTGACATTTTCGAAAATTCAGATAAACCAGAAAATCGGATCATCATCTATGCCATTTTTGTAAGTATATTTTACTCTATTTTTACAAGAAATTTAAAAAAATGTTTTTACTGCTTTTGAGAAAATTTTGAAAATTTTTGGCAGTCTTCATATAAAGCACATCCGAATTTTAAGGATTTTTTTTTTAAATTTAGAAACTTCGACGCAAGACAGATGGACAAGGGTTTCTTTAATTTGGTTAAAATCCTAAGCATGGTTTAGGCGTTCGTAGTGTTCACAGACAGACGGACGGACGGACGGACAGATCGACAAACAGACTGACAGACAGCCGGACGGACAGACAGCCGGACGGATATATAGACAGGTAAACAGATTATCAGATAGACAAACAGACGTAAGAAAATAGACAAACTGAGGTAGAAACTGCCTGGAACTGCCTTTCCTGCAGCCCCAAGAGATACAATATTGAGAAACGTAAACTACGAGGAAAGCGAAATCAACTATGCCCATACTTCGCTGCAGTTCCAGGTTGGGAAAAGGAATCGCACCAGAACACGACGGAAACCTTTTGCAAGTTACACTCGCAATAGCTGTGAGCTATATTGATCAGGTAACTGAAAGAATTACTATATCGCATATTTTTTTTAGTGTTAAGTAAATTAAATAGACAAAGACTGGGGGGCAGCAGCCCCGCCGTTACTGCAAATGAGTATGGCTAATTCGTTTAAGGTTAATTTTTCACAATATGAGTCTCAATTTTTTCCATATATCGACAACAAACGTTTCCAGTGTAATATAAAATGCAATATTTCTTGAACTGTATGTGACCGACCGTCATGTTCTCGCCGACTCTTCTCTCCATTTACGCGCTGCGGTTCGAATTGCGCATTCTCATTGGTGGTCAGGCCTCCTATGATGTGTCCATCCCCACCCTTCCTCACTGTCAGCATTTGCACTCGTTTCAGCAGTTGCTCGCACGCGGCCTCTGTGGTCAGAGAAAGTGCAACATTCTGTGAAGGCCTGATTTTGTAGTTCCTGTTCAGCATATACGAACGGGCCGATAGACGTTTTGCTGTCAGTCGATTTTTGGGGTTAAAGTCTCACAAAACATGGATTCTCGATACGCAATTTTCTATACGCTACAATTAATAAAATACACTTCCCACTAAATGTCGTGGCAACTGGGTAATTTCTAGACATTTTAGGATCCAATGGGTTCCCTAGACTTCCCCACAGGACATTGAAGTTTCTTTCCTGCATTTACTACCAGTTATGCTAAATTGCTCTATCATAATTTACAAATTGTGTGTAAAGTTTAATAGAGCTTCTGAGAGCAATTAACGAGATAGTCAGTAGATCGCCTCAAGACGTGATCCCCAGCGTCTCGAGGGCACTGACTGTGAATCTTGGCAGAGCCCCAGAGGTTCCAACCACCACTGACAGGATTCTGGCGTTGGGTACTCCATGAAGTTGGACTGCCAGGGGGATGACTGGTTGGTATTTTTCTAATCTTTTTTTCTCTGTTTTCAAAAGGCTAGACCCATCCTCGTAGTGGACAGTCACGTCGACCACGTGGACCCCTTTCCGTCTAACCCCTTTGCCAACGGAAAAAGTGGCTTCCGTGGTCACTAAGGTGTCCGATTTCCGGAGAATCTTCCCTTCTATGAAGTTTTTGATCTCGTCATGACGCTTTATTCTTGCTGGTTTCGTAAATGCACTTACTGAGGATGTTATTCATGGTTTCTACCGCTGTATTGCACTTCCTGCAGCAAACATCCTATCTGGGCCTTCCTCTACTAAGAGTAGTTTTATTGGCAGCGCTATTTGATCTCAATAAGAGTGCAGTGATAAAAAGACCAGGAAAGAGGAAGAAAATTGGAGGAAGAAATTAACTCTATGAATATTATGTTTATCCATTTTTTCGTTATCAGTGTCCTAAATAAGTTTTTCTCTCGATAACTCAACGATTTCTGGTGCACGGTTACTCCTGTAGTTTCTCTTTTTACGATGGTATTGACACATTATACAACATAGGTATTGACACATTATTGACATAAAGCTTCTATTCCTTACAATTTTTTCAAACGTATTTAATCGCTTATATTCTTATCGTCTCCTTCTTCCAGTACGTTTCGAAACTTCCCACTTCATGTAATTATTCGGATGCTTTATTATTGATCGTTATGCAGGAAGGAGGAGGCGTAGGGCTTGACTGTCATTTCGTGCTTTTGTTGCAATTTATTTCTAACGTATTCTCGACCGATTTCTTGTTTGGCGATACTTTGGCACATGCATTTACAAGATCTACAAGGAGATCTTTAAAGGTAAATATCTAATGCTAATCTATTCTAAATCGTTTCTAAAGTGCCAATCGTTTCTAAAGTGAGACTGAGTGCCAAAACATTATTTTATTTTCAAACACCTTTATACGTCATTTTCAAATTCGTGACATAACAAACAATATTATGAAAAAAATCAAGATTAAGAATAAATTATTGTTACAGGAGAATTGATTGTTTTTAAAACTTTCATGTCTCTCTCTCAGCCCATCTTTCTGTTACAGTCCACCTTTCTACAGCCCATCTTTCTTAACAGAAATGAACAGAAGGTAAACAAGTAGAAGGACGAAAGTTTAGAGGCAATTGTTTTGAAATATCCCTCATGTTGATTGCTCCATTACGCTATGTATCACGTAAGGTATAAAATTTTAATACATCGCTCAGCCAATCTCACGAGTTAATTTTTATCCGTCTTGTCTTTTTTGCGGAAACCTATGGGTGTGTCGTTCGTTTTATTTTCTCGCTTTACCTCAAAAGAGTCGAAAAAAAGCAACTGTGTGGTGGAACAACGGCGAAAAACTATTAATGTGGGGCCTGGAAAAGAGGGAGGAGATAATTCTTGTTCCCACACGTAGTATATTACTTTCTTGAACACTTTGTCGTGTCAGAATCCGCGTTCAGTGGGTCCTTGTTACCGAAAAATTGGTTTACAGCAAAAGGACCGTCCGTCCACCCGGCCGGCCGACCATCTGCTCGTCTGCCCGGTCTTGCATCCGTCTGGCTTTTGCACGAAAATTAGTCTTTTAAAGGGAAAACCTCATAAAAAGTGCAACATTTGAGCATCGTCTCGCTTTGCGGTTAGTTTAACATATTCGAACTAGGTGGCAGCTAGACGAAGGTCCTACACTCCATAACTGTGTTTCGAGGAAAACGTATTGCAAACTATGTGAAGCGATTATAAAATTCTATGCAGTGTTCTATTCAATAGCAAACTACGTATTATTTTAATATATTTTTTATTTCTTATTATTATGCTTTATTTCTTTACCTCCTTGATTTATATAATTGAACGCTTTTGAATTTCGGTCATTACAAAAACATCAATTTAAATTGCCAACGTTTCAGCTTTTATTAAGCCTTAATCAGGGAATTTTTACTCTGTAGTTGCGTTTCATTCTATCCGATGTTAATTTATGACTAAGACAACTTTAAGCATTTTTATTAGATGGATAACGTATCATTTTCCATTGTCTTTGTGCCTTTTCTGCAACTTTTTCTTTCATTTCCCTTGTGTAATTAATACCCATGAGAGGTTTATCAATATTTGAGGTATATTTCTTTAATTCTCTTACACCACAGGCCCACTGTATGGATCTAAATGGGAAAAAGGCTTAAAAACCAAAATTCTCGCTTCATGTAAAATACTCCTTTCAATATCCCAAACAATGAGGTCATTAAGATCGATTTGGAAAATCAATTTTGAAAAAAAATCAGGAGAACGGTTTAGGCGATAGCGTTAGCCACACAAGGACGTCAATCGTCTTTTTTTCTCGCTATTGCTTCCGAGGTAGATAGAAAGCGATGTAATACTGCGTAAAACAACGGCAAATTTTTTACAGAAAAACACTTACAGCGCCCTGGTAAAGAAAATGTGAATAAATCCAGTTGTTGGATTTAGAAACAGATTCTCTAACACGTAGTGCAGCCACAATCAAATCTGTGGGGGTCCTTGATAATGAAAAGTCTCTTGAGGGCAAAAGTCGGTCAGTCCGTCTGCCCGTCCGTCCGTCTGTGAACAATGCTAGCGGCTAAACCGTTCAGTCGATTTTCTGCAAAATTGATATTCTCCGGTCGATATGGCGGATGTCGCGGCCCCTTAAATTTGAAATCAATATTTTAATTTTGGGGGTACTTTATATGAAGCTCCTTGGACTTTTTCAACGTTCATTGAGTCCATCGTTTTAAATTAAATTTTGTCCTTGGTTAATGAAAAGGACATTTAAGAGAATAGTGGAGATCATTTTTCCTTGAACACTCTGAATTTTTGAAAATTGCAAAATATAAATTTTTTTCGGTGTGTTCCTACAAGTCAATATTTTCGTGTTCCTACATATTAAAGATCGAGATATTCCCTCATAAAATGTTTTCCTTAAAGATGAAGCCTTGAAGTATGGCCATGTACAATATTTCGAAAATTGATTACTTTTAGAGTATTTTGGTGTGAAATATAGGCAATTTTTAATTTTATTTAAACAATTTTTTCTAGAAACCGGCCCAATAATTTTTCATTAACTTTTTTAGTTGAAAAGTCTGAAGGACTTTTAGGAAACTCTTAGGTCATTACCTTAGAGTTAAAACCTTTAATTTTCGAAAATTGAGAAAAATAAAAAAAAAATCGGTGTTCATGGAACTACAATTATGACGATTTTTTAAAATGAAATTTGTTAATTAAAACTCAATTTTTAAATATAGTCAAGTTGACGTTTTCAAATATATGTGTAGTTTTGAAGTAATTGGGCCTCAAAATTAGTCGCGCTGTCTGAAAATCCTGCACTTTGTGATCGTAATTTTAGAGGTGTTTTGTGCCCATGGAATACAAAGTAAGTTCGAATGTGTTTATTAATTCAACTTATTTGTTTCTTTCTTACATTGAAGATTTTCTTATTCGTTTACAAATTAATCTTTCAGAAATTATTTGGAACCTACTTGAAATTAAGATTGCTCGCCTTCAATCTCCCGCTCCCAATTTAAGCTGTTAGATGCTACGTAAGTTAGCATTTGTATGATGTTTCCTGTTCCATTTTGTATTATTATTATTATTATTATTATTATTATTATTATTATTATTATTATTATTGTACGCACATCCGCGTGAATGTGTCCGATCATCTCTTCGTTCTTAGTAATTAAACCATTTGTCGTTGCGCAACCATTCGGCCGGTCCCTGAACTCTCCGGTCCGACCGCCCCCTTCCCCCTCCCAGCCATCAGGCAGATGTTTTTATGGCCCTCAGGGACCCGCAGCTAGAGGCGGGCTGTTTTTTGAGTGGCCGCTTGAGATACTGGCCGCCACGTAACCCGTCGCATCGAGGCGCCGCAGATGTGGTATCTGAAAGACATCGCGACATTTCGTAGACACACGTGCGAAATAGAGACCGTTCACACCCCCCCCCGTAGAACGGCCAGAGGGTCTTTATTGGGAAAAGTAATGCTTTCCAAGATGGCCGCGTGCGCACCGGTAAACGCCGCTAGGCCGCAGCTTCGTCAAATCCGCCCGTCCGTGAAGGAGAAGAGGTGTTCGACCGCCCCCGCGTGTGGACGCGCGTTAACCGTCGAATGAGCAAGCGCGCCCTGGGTTCGAAGATCGCCCGCGGCACCGCTCCCATTGGCCGATTTGAAAGCTCGCAGGGGGATGCCTCCATAAGCTCCAGAGGAGGGGATTGAAGCCTTTTTCGTTCTGCCGCGTGAATCGCTTGGTGTTTTGCGCCTCGAACTTGACTTGGCTTTTCGTTTCCAAGAAGAACATGAATTTTGGACTCGGCGCTTGCAGATGTACATCTCAAGAACGCACTTGCAATGTCTTGCGTTCTAGCTTGAACTCGCATTGCATGCCCTTGAAGTTTAATTTCGGGCCACTAGAGCTGTGCTTAGGCTCTTGAGTTCATCTTAACTGGAGCTCCCCCGGCCCTTTAACTGCACTCTCGCCTGCTTCGGGATCGAGGTGGCGCAGGGTCCTTTGGTCTGCGTCGACGTCCTGTGTCCGCCCTGGGAAGCGAGACAGCGTTGGCTCGCCTGCGCCGAGCCGCGCACGGAGGTAGTCGCAACGCTCTGTGCCGTAGGAACAGCGCCTTCGTTGACGCTGAGAGGCGGAAGGGCTGCTCAACGAAGGAGTAGATGCCACCAATACGCTATATTGTTTGCAGCGCTAATTATTTGATTTTTTCCGTAAGTCACATCAATAAGACTAGCAAGCCGCAAGCACTAATTCATATATTGTAACACGTTTGTAAATTAAATCATTTGCATGCCCATCATCATTTCAATTTTGTATTATATGAGTGTAGAACTTATTTTGTGTGTCATCCATTTTTTAGAAATTTTGGAAACACGACGGACAGTCGTTAAAAAAACACTTCTTCAGTTTTAAGAGGATCCCAAAACGTGTATTTCGTTGAACATCTCGAAATTGATTTTCCCGCAGGCATTACACAACTTTCCCTATATTAGGTATATGACGTACGTATACGA
>BOPP01000267.1:62020-80813 GCA_017312745.1 Gryllus bimaculatus
AAGCAGCAAGGATACGTCGTGGCGGCGAGGGACCTCGGGCGCCTGCGCGACATGTTGATCAACGACACTCTGCCGACCACTTTCAAAGAGAAGGTAATGTAATATATACCATTTGATTGAGGTTAGTTTTGAATTAGAGCAGTGATGTGGCTCAAGACGTCATTTGATTTCTTTTCTTCCGAGAAGGAAAGCCGTAACATTTATGTGCTGTCGGTAAATCTTATTATGAAATTATTTGTATGGGTATGACGAATTCGGACACTGTCTTCTTCTGTATTAAAATGGTTGTTGTGAGCAGTTCCAAGTTTTATCTCCTAATAACACCTGGTGAATGCAATCACACGGATGAATTGATATAACCTGCAGTTGGTACGTCTTAAGGGATAAATAAGATCGGTATTTACTCTTGTGGACTCTACATAGCTTTTATTTTTCTACGGCCTTTTAAAGGAGTCTTTTTGCTATCTCGTCCTCACTTCGTAAGAAGACAAAATATTGTAAGTTTTATCGATCTTCGTAAAAAGTGGAATTGTCGTGACAAAGATCCTTTTTGCCGGGCCTGTATAACGAAAAAGTTAAAAATCGTTTTCGTATGTATATTAGAGTACTTCCTTTAACTCTTCATGAAGCTAGAATTTATGATTTGTAGGTTCTTAGTATTGAAAAATTGATTGACGGCAAAATGTCCGTCTGTGTGCCCGTCAGACTGTCTGTTTGTCTAGCAACCCTAGTGCCTAAACATTTCAGACCATATTGTCGAAAACTGATATTTGGCGACTGTCCTGAACGATTTGTTTGAAATGAATATTTTGATTTTAGTTGGTTCTTGGCAGTTATCTGAACATTTTCAGAAATTTCTCAATTTTGGTGCGACATTTTTGTTTACATTTTACTCTCGATAAACGCAAAAGACGCTTAAAAGATTGACATAGTTTCATAGTCGTTGAAATTTCTAAACTATTAAGAATTGCAAATGAGCAATTTGTTTTTCGGAGTCTTCGTACTACAATATTTAAGATCGAAACTCTTTTCCAATTTGGCATCCGTTTTCAGTGACATATTTTGAAATAAGATCTGGCACTTTTAAGTTATTTTTCCGTAATGTTTTATGAAATTTTATGATGATTTCTTCAAAAGGGGTACAAGTTTTGAATTTTTTTTTCATCTCGTATGTATCACAAGACGTTAAAAATGTGCGGCTTAATGCATTTTCTGCAGTTTCTTTTTTTTACGAAAATTACAAATAGTTAAGATAGCAAAATTATAATATTGATAGTGGAGACGACAATAGACAGACAATATTGATTTAGATACTAGACATCTGAAATGAAATGTATTTTCAAAATATGAATATTTAAAAATTTATTTGAATTTTTTAAAACATGTGTGGGTTTTTTTCTCTTTATTTCTACATGAAGTGATTGCAAATTATGTAAATATTTTCCCCGAAACTGCTCGAAATTTGTTCTGTATGTTTTTTTACGGATACAACAGACCATACAAAATATTTGTACATGATTCTACCTCTTTGAATTCGGTGAATTTTCAAAAGTTGCAAAGTTAGAAACAATGCGAGGCTGTGCTGTATAGCACCAGTAGCTTATTAGGCCCAGTAGCCCAATTGAAGCTATGCAGTCTGCATGTCAATCATGTAGACCAGAAACGCTTCCAAACAAAATTAGATTATGGCACCTTTTATGCCTTCAACAATTTATGTGTTTGATATGGGAGTCTGCTTCTTCTGCACTTCAAGTTTCAGTTTTTAGAACCTGTTCCGGTGGCCACTTCCTTCTGAGGCTTCCCAAATCTCTTCTTCCTCTGAATTTGAAGTCCACTGCGATTGGTGAGTGCATTTTTTTTTAGAAGATCACAGCGTAATTTCTAGTTCCCAAACAGTAGCTCGATTTCCAATTTAATTGTGTCTCTGTATTTTTCTTTTTATTTAAGGAGTTATTACTTAGAGTGCTCTGCAAAAATTTCATTCCTGCTGCCTTGACTCTAGAGTTATCTTTCTTGACATAACTGTTGCTTCATCTCCTTGGATTAGCACAGGTTCAGCTACAATGTTGAAGAATGTTAGTCTTGTTTCGTTCCTTGGTTTGTCTTTTAGATGTGTGTGTTGAATGCCACAGATCGTCTCCTACATTATTGTAGTGGAACACATAGTACCTTTTACGGCTCTCACATGCATTCAATCCCTATAAAATAAATATTTAAAGGTAAAGAATATCATGAAAACGTGACAAATTGCACTTTGACTAAAAATATGAGAGATTTGTTAAAAATTCTAAATCATCTCATCAACAGCAACCCGCAACACTCGTTCAGAAGTATAATTTAATAACTTAAACAAAGCGTTCTATGACCTTAAATTGTGTGGCCTCTAGACATTGAGCTTCTGGAAATTCGATTACAAATTTTTCATTTGGCGTTTCTCGGTGCTTCCATAGTATACTTATAAAACAATGGCGCAGCCCCGTGTTAAATGTTTTTTGGCAATACGATGATCAGAGACCCTAGCGTTCCCTGCGGCGACAAAGGAACAGTAAGCCGATTACATTCGATACTACAATCGTAATTCAACTTCATTTAGCTAAGTATGACCGAAAATAAAATGTTTTTATATATATTATTTTAATTTTCTCTCGAATATCCCTTAATATACAACAGGAGAGGTACAAAGTTGATCTCACTTTATGAAATGAAAATATTTAAATCTAATTAATGTGAACATTAAAATGTAATAACGTTTAAAGCAATAACTATTTCATTACTTTTAATGAAAATGTCTAGAAATCGCTAATATAAAGAAGTACAAAAATATACATATTAAAAACGAGATTCTGAATTCTCTACTGTCATGAAGTTACACAAAGGCATAGGGTTTATTGCTTATGGCAGAGTGTCTGCTATTTGCGACTTAGTATGTGAATGAAAAATTTGCTTCTGCTACACTTAAAAATGACTCAATGATAAACCTAAAAACGAGATTTTTGTAAGACATCGCCTCATTACCACGCGATAACAATAAGATGAGACTGCCCACCAATATATGTTCGCATGATTACGCATGTTAAGTAACTAATGCAAATTTAAAGCAGTTACAGTTGAGTTAAGCACAGTTGAATACATAAGTGATGCTTTCATAAGTTGTCTTTCTTGAAACTCAATTCCCCAGAGACTTCGAGAAAACCTGGTGCTAACCCTAGACAAAACTTTTACTCAAGCTTGTTCAGTTGAAACCGCTTTCTTGTATTCTCAATCGTACATAACAAAACCTTTTTAACAATCGTCTCAACTGGCATCATCTATGACCTGTCCACAAACTAACAAGTTTTCCCCAGTAATAGTAACTGCTAATATTATTTCAAAATATTATTTTTGTGGATTCAATAGCACCCACGTAGCTCTTGTCCAGCTCGTAATGACATCTGTAAATATTGTGAGAAAGAAGGGCATTATGCAAAAGTACTCAAATGAAGTAAGAGAAAATCTGGTAAACAGATTTCAGCCTTTGTATCATCTACAATAACGTCCAGCAAATCATAAGGCCATTAAATATTTCGAAAGTATCTGTTGCATCACCAAAATGCCTTTCGAAGCCCACTTTTGAAATCAAAGTAAATGGATACGGCGTTGACGGTGTTAATAATGGAAGCTCTGACAGTTTCCTCACTGATAGTTTTGTTTCAAAGTTTAATATTCGAAAATATCCAACAAGTAGTCAAGTTTTAATGGCATTGTCGTCTGTGACTTCTCTCTCTGTGAAATCCTATTGTAAGGTGAATTTACAGGTTTTGGACACTACTTATCATTAAATACCTTAAAATAACAAATATTTCAAAACTTATGTTTAGATGTCATTTTGGGTCTTGACATTTTGAAACAGCATTTTAACTTATCTATTGCTATCAGTGGTACAAAACCACCCCTTAAAATTTGTAATTTGGCTTGTGCACAATTAAATCCAACATCATTATTTCATCGTCTGTCACCAAATTGCAAACATATTGCTGGAAATCTACACGTCATTCTAGAGAAGAGGAAAAGTTTACACTATTTGAAATTAATAAATTATTGGAGACTTGTTATATTGCAGCGGTTAAAACTCCATGCAGAAGTTCAGTTCTTATTGTAAATGGGAAACATCGAAAATGCAGCAGCAGATTATTCTGAGACTCAATTAAACTCAAGTTCACTATGTTAAATGCATACCATCTTCCACCAATTGAAAAGTAAGAATTTCTAAAGTAGCTGTCAATTATGTGCATAGCACGATTGATCTAAAAAGTGCTTATTATCAAATACCAAATCGTGACGAAAACAGGCTACACAAAACGTTTGAAGCGGGTGGAAAATTCTGGCAATTCAAAATAATTTCGATCGGTGTTACTAATTGAGTTGCAGATTTCCAATAACAATGGGTGAGATTTAAAAATTTGAATGCTTAGAAGGAGTAAATGCATGTCTAGATGATGTTATTGTTGATGGCAATGATGAGAAAAACATTACAAAAATTCGAATCGATGTTTCGAAATGTGTGAATAGTGCAAACTCAGTATAAAAGAGAGAGTTCAAAGTTTGGTCTAAAATGTATACGACTATTAGGTTACGTAATCGAAAATAGTACTCTCAGGCCACATCCTGATCACCTGAAACCTTTACTCAGAAGTGAGATGGGAGGATGGGGGGTGAGGAAGGGTAGAAATGGGGCACAAGCCAATTAATACATATACATACTGTGGCGTCACCAAATAAAATTATAATAATTTCGTATCGAAATAGCTCCCATCACAGGTTAAGTATCGGTCGCATGACGGCGGCTTTTGTTGCGAAGGGCCCTAAACGACCGCAGGCCGCGGACACGCTATGACAGCGCCCCGACCGACCGCTGATGAGGACTCCCTTAGTGCGGACACATTTATGACCATCATATACGCCCCCGCTGCCACCCTTCCCGGAGCCACGTCAAGACAACAATTCGCGCCCGACAGCCTCCTTCTTGCCCACGCGCCCGCGCCCCCTCTTTTGCCACGCGGCCCCTACTGCCCAGGAATTCCAAATTCCCAAACGGCGTTATTTACACTCAACAGTCGCTGGCTGCTGCCATCAGCCTCCGCTGACAAAAATTATGGCTCAGAAAAAAAAAACGCAATCCGCTCTAAAAGTGTTCGCGACAGGCTTGCGTGAAGAAGCTTCTGGAATCCGCTCACACAGTGAGAGGAGAAGGAGGGGAGAGAGCGAAGAGAGAAGAGGAGAGTAGAGAGAGAGAGAGGAGGCCCCGAGGGTAGAAAGAGAGATCTCCCTGGGAAAAAATTGTCGTAAAACGATGCAACCCGATTCGCGAAAACTTCAAATTTAAACAGACGCATTTAGTTTAGGCCTATGCGGACGTTCTCAATCGTGAGGGAAGCGGCAATCTGCAGGTCGGAAACGTTGTTTTGGGGGGCGCTGGGATGAGGTAACTTGAACCGCGAGATGCGCCAGAGAAAACTTACTTTAGGATTCAGAAGATTCTCGAATAGGACACTTTAGCATCAATTCTCGAAATAGACACTTAGCATTCAGATTCTCGAATAGATAGCTTACAATTTCAGATTTTCTCGGAGTAAGCACTTTTAAAAAATTACCGCGGAGGTAAGCTTGGACGGCGAGATGGCCAGATCCTGCGTTCACTTTCGCGTAAGATTGATCTTGCATCCGCTCGGCTAGTCGACGTGCCATATCGGGCCCCATTCAAGCCCGCACTAAACTACGGCCAGTACCTGTGTGTCCTCAACTGACTGAGTCCACGATTTGACGACTCTGTCGCCACGACACGCTGCAGCCAGAGGAGGAACACCCAGTGGGCAGGTCGGGTGACTAGGCCGCCCGCCGTCTTCGAATGAGGACCGCCATCCCAGCGCCGCGTCTCGGAGCCACCGCCAGCCCAGTGTGGATAATCTAAGAATAATCGTAGTTAACCGAAGTCGAACTATTCTCCGTATTTATGACGCGGAGGCTCATTTGCAGGAACATTTGACGAGAGGACTAAGAGTGCCCGCGCTCAGAGGCCTTGTTGTATTGTACAGTTAAAATTATGCATGAAATCTTAGAAATAATGTTAGTTAAATTTATGTGTAAGAATTCTTGTTCATTAACTGTTATATCGGTTTGTAGATGAGCTTCGAACATAAGTTTAATAAGTAATGTGCGCTCTCTAAGGGACCTGGAACTTCCCTTTGCAGCTCATGGTGTCAGGAATAATAAATTGAATTTTGTCAGAACGAGTCAATGGACTGATATTTTGACCTCCCTTTCCACTCCATCCAATCGTTACAGGAACTGAACCTGGCGCCCGACATATCCCGAGAAGTTATGGGCATTACAATACAGAGATTGATAGATAGAGTCGTCTTTATTTCATTTTTTCTTCGTTTTTGATTTCTTTCTTACTTCTTACCAGTCTTCTTCTTGCTCACTTTCCAGACAGATACGTTCACGTTCTTCCCTTATTCCGTGTATTCTGGGTTCATCTACTTCCCTTGTGCGAGATTTGAAAGGTTCCGTATTCGGAGGATCCTCTCGAGGAAGCTTTCTTTTCCTTTGACCATGCTTATTTTCCTTTTTCGGCACGGTTTCTTGTCGTTTGTTACCTATGTGTGTTTCCTTGCTACACACTTGCTCTCGAACTGATCCACTTTCAATGATCCTACTGCTCTAATCCCTCAATATTTCAAATAAGATCATGGTCTTGTTTAATGCCATTTTCACGGGCTTTTGAATATTGCGCGCGTCGGCAACGACTGAATGCATGCACACAAGTATTTTTCCAATTTCGGAGATTCTTTCCCCCACATCTCTTAAAAGATGGGTCTGTGGATTGGGTCTTCTAATGGCTTGGCTTTCCTCCCCACCATTTTCTTCAACTTGAGCGTTCTGCTGGTTTAGGAAAGGACTCAAGGTCCCTTGGTCCGCTTCTTTCCATTTGCATCGCGCGGTATCACGGCCACCGTAGAGCTATCGGTCATTTCCTCAATTGTTGGTAAGTCATCCACTCCCTTGGGGCGTTAGTGTCGGTAACCGCAACGCCAGTGGGTGCTGAGGCTACAGTACTTAGACCGCCACTGCTACAGAGCGCTAGTAGTGCGTCAAGGTTCCACCCCCGCTCGTTCAGCGCTGCCAATTTGAAGGGCGCTTCAAGGTCACGCCCTTCAATGGCGGCACAAAAGGCTGGGTGGCAAGTAATATATTCAGTGCTGTCTGAGAGATCAAGCAATCATCCTGGATAATGCCCTTATTTCCACACTTAAGCATCGCTTTTGTGATTTGCGAGGCCATAACTTGTGTCGCTCCTGCCCAGAATTTACTTGTATCTCCGGGTCTATTCGTCATACGAGAAATCTTCAATGTAAGCCTAGAAGGTATGCCGGATGTAGTAAGCCTACCAAGCAGTCGATCATTAGAGACGAAATGGAATTTTCCACAGAAAATAACAGGTGCACCAGATCTGGAGATGGCCTGTTACTTAAGGAAAGGGTACGCCGGCCTACAGTCGGCATTAATCAAATTGCCGCAGAGCGTGGTCGCAGTTCTTCTCCAGAGACAGAAAATAGCAATAGATATGGTCTACTGCAGCATCACTGAACGAAAGAAGGTGATCAGATGCTACAGGTGTCGCGCATACGACCATATCGCCAAACGATGCAACGGCCCCGACAGGGGAAGTCTCTGCTGGAACTGCGGAGGAGACCATCACAGAAAAGAATGTGCTACGCAGACTGTCTGCGTATCCTGCAAGGACAACAATATGAACGACCAACATCGTCCGGGCAGTAAATATTGTACGTCGTTCTACAACGCACTAGCGAAACAAATCAGACAATGGAGCTGAAATTCCTGCAAATAAACCTGGGGAAAGGCAGGCAGGCACAAGACCTACTTCTGCAAACGGTACAAGAAAAAAGAATAGATACATCCATAATATCAGAACAATACAGAAAGGCAGTCTGAGGAACATGGTACCAGGACCTATCCGGTAAATCAGCTCTCCTCGTCGCCAAACCCGATCTGAAAATTCGAAATGTCGAAAATAAGAACAAGTGCTTCGTATGGATCGAAGTAAGTCGTTTTCGAATCGATAGCTCCCACTTCTCACCGAATGTTCTATTCTTGCAATAAATATTTTCCATGAATCAGCTTTTCTAACAATTGTCTTTACTTTGTTTGCAGCTTTATAGTACTTCTTGTTATTTAAGTAGGACAGTTAAGATACTTGTTCTCTCTTCTTTTTGTGCTTAACACTATTTTAATTTCATCATTTAAAACTTTAAGTCTTTTTTTGAAATTTCTTTTTCCAACCTACTAATTTATCTGATGATTCCTTTATTATTTGCTGTACATTTTGCAATTCTTTTCTGATTCCTTCCCAGCGATACGGATTAAAAATGCAATTGTTCCTGCTTTTGAATAGTATTGCCTCCTGCCCCCTAAAAGGTATACTTTATTCACTTCTTTTTGATCAATCTCAGCATCTAGACTTATTTTCACACATCTTGTTACCAGTTTTATAGAAGACTAGTAGTATATAAATGTGTCATAGACCATATATTTCACCCGCAAGTTTTAGATTTTAAAATCTCTACAATTTTTTATTAAAATTGTATTGAAATACCTTAAATTATTCCTATGTTTAATCCAAAATATCCTCACTTTTTACAATTTTACGCCTTGAGGTCTACTTTACAACTTTAGACCCGTTTTTTATACACTTCAGTTTTATTATTTCATACACCATTTCGTGCATTCAATATTACTGGTTGTTCACGAAAAACAGAAACCTTATTATCATTGTATACGAAAATCAATATAAAAAATATTGAATTTCATAATGATATATTTCCATCTTTTAAGGTATCTGGAAATGGAATAAACGTTTATAAAGTAGCATGGAGCATGGAATAATAGAATTGGAGATTGGAGATTTAGTTTAAACAATAACTATCATGATTTATTAAATTATTTAAAAACAATCACATTAGATGTTGAATTCAAATTTTTGAAAAGAAATATACTCATTCTCGTATCCCATTTGTAACCTCAATACAATATGTAGAAATAAAACATTTTAAACACCATCTCATCAACCACCATTCATAATCAACAATTAGTATCTGAAAAATTCAAACCATGATTCAAGAAATATTTAAATTTAAAAATTATAATGCAAAAATACTAAATATCAATTTGATAAAGTATTTTATGTTGATTTACAATCTGATATGTAGGATCATTAACAAGTTGGCAGCTATATTCCACTACCACACTGGGTAAAACTTTACATATGCTGTATATACCTAAAAAATATTAAAACAAATACGTTTAATACAACTAAAACTCAATATAAATTCTCAAGCAATCAACTGTGAAAAGGAAATCAAGATTCTAGGCATGATATTTGACAACAACCTAACCTGGCAACCACACATCAATACATTAAAAAAGGAATGCCTTCTCAGAATGAATATTATTAAAGCTATTTCTTCAACTTCTTGGGGTGCAGATATAAATATTATCTTGTCCACTTACAGAACCATCATTCGTTCCAAAATTGACTATGGATCAATTATATATCAATCAGCAAAAAATTATATATTTAATAGACTTAACCCAATCCATACTAATGGATTGCGAATGGCAATTGGAGCCTTTAGGTCCGGTCTCTAGTTTCCTTGCTGAAGCCAATGAAGAGCCCCTTCACATAAGAAGACGGAAAATAACCTTTTCTTATGCCAGCAAAATCTCGAGTTCTCCCTGTAACCCAACATACAAGAATTTATTCTCCTCAAGATATCCAGTTCAATACCAAAAAAAAAATTAATTCCCCCAAACCAGCATATCAATTGTTAAAACAATACCTTGATGAAATAGACTTCACATATCCCCAGGTAAATCCATATATTAATTCTAAAAGACCTCCATGGCTTTCTTCTAAAATAACCATTAATACAAGTCTTAATGAATATAGGAAATCTGACACAGGTCCACAAATATATCTAGCTCTCTTGAATGAATTGTCATCTACTTACAGTCAATACACCAGCATATTTACAGATTGTTCCAAAACCACTAATGGCTCTGGATGTGCCCTTTAATTGATGGTCAAACACAATCTTTCAAGCTTAGTGATATATGTTCTATATATTATTGTCAGTTCTTGTAGACCATGCTCCTTACCTTCAAAAAAGAAGGGATCAAGTACTTCTTACTCGCTTGACAATAGGCCATTCAGCCTTGACTCACAAGCATTTAATAGCAAAGGAATCCCCAAATCTTTGCCAAACTTGCCATATTTACCATCATCCATATTCATTGCCCAAATTTGAATTATTTAAGAAAAAAATACAATCTTACTAACAACATACAAACACTTTTAAATGATACAAGTAATGTATATAATGTGATCCATTTCCTCGATGAACTCTACCTCCATAAATACCTGCAAACTACTAGAAACAACTTGTCAAGTTAAATACTAGGTATCTAAAATCATACCATTATCTTAATATCTTATTAATGTAATAAATTTGTACCATTCTGTAATATTTGTATTTTTAATTTTTGTGTTCCATTCTGTAATATTTGTACTTATTGTATGTGTTTTCATACCAAATGTAAATAATTATTTGTTTCAAATATTGTTAATACTTTGTTAAACAAATGGGTCGCTTATGACCATGCAGTTTATGCGACCAGAATAAATAAAGGAAAAAAACGTTTAAATGTCAAAACGAAGATTATAGATGTTTTGAATATGCAATTGATAGTATATTATTTCCTACAT
This sequence comes from Gryllus bimaculatus, assembly GCA_017312745.1. Classification (NCBI taxonomy): domain Eukaryota; kingdom Metazoa; phylum Arthropoda; class Insecta; order Orthoptera; family Gryllidae; genus Gryllus; species Gryllus bimaculatus. The sequence goes on from BOPP01000267.1 coordinate 72,843, forward strand.
CTCAACGATTTATAGACCTAATCTACATGATCAGTCAAAATATGAGTATCTAAACATGCAATACCCTGTAGATATTAGAGCATCAAATATCAAAATATATGATGGATTTTTAAAGGGATCTATTAATGCCTATCAAATTAATCATTGTTGTTTCGAGTTAAATTAATAGAGTGTTTATTCTAAAAATATAGAAAATGATGTCAATATTTTAATGTTGAAGATTCATTGTGTAGATATAAGTAATAAAAGTGCATTATTAAGACGTAAAATTCGTCGTAAAAACGGAAATTGAAATTTACATGCCTATTTGTAATAAAAGTTATGATAATGAAGAGAATTTACACGTACATATTGATCAATGTATTCCTGATAAAGTAAGTAATAAATGCCTAAATATTCTATGAGTACAAATCTTTTGATGCTGAGAATGCAGAAAATGCATTGGTCATATTTTGGTGGTGATATTAATAACGCTCATGTATATATATATATATATATATATATATATATATATATATATATATATATATATATATATATGTTTATAAATGACCGTTATTAATACTTAATGAAGATTATTGAGAATTAAAGATAATACCAAGTTCATTAGAAAAATAATTAACATTCTCTAAAAAAGGAGTAGGTCACCTACACTATGTCTGATGCGGATATGTAATAAATGATAAAACGATATTATAACTTATGAGAAAAAACATACCTTGGTCAAGAAAAACAAATAATACTCAAAGGATTTCCTATGGATGATATTATTGAAATTAGATTTGTTGATAGATTTAGATCAAGCTGTTAAAAATTTAGTTGAAGTGAATAATTCATATTGTTCTATGCAAAACTAAACAAGCTATTGGGCATGCAAAATTGGTAAAAATGGTATATTAAGAACTGACGAAGTTTCACTAGCAGTTTATTATAAAATATTAAAATTTGTGTAACTTTTATTTATTTATTTTCTTTTGTATTAGAATATACAAAGATCAGTGTTAAAACGCTCTACATTTGTTAAGGTTGCTTAAATCTACTTATATTTAATTTGCCATAAACTTACTATTAATCTTCAAAAATCTACTTACACTACTACAAGAGAGGTAGAGGCTTCTTTATATAATAACTCTACATTAGGTCGAGATATGAACATTTATTGAGGATGGAAAGGAACGGAAATTTGTGGATTGGGTTTGGCAGTTTTAGAAGAGTTATATTGGGTATATTTAGAATGTTGTGGAAGCAGTGGGTGGATAAAAAAATAATGTGTTTTATTATCGATTCTAACTAGAATTCTTTAAGCCGCTTTTCAAAAAAGGACACAAAAAATGAAATTCGAAATTATCGACCAATATTTGTTTTGTCGTTTTCTTAAAAAATATTGAAGAGACTTTTTATGTACGCATAGAAACCTTTCTTAGTAAACGTAACGCGTTTTTAATTGCCAACATGGTTTTCGAAAATCAAAGTCTACGGAAACAGCCATATTTTCTTATCTTAACGATGTCGCCTCATTACTGGATCAAAAAGAAGCACATATTGGAATATTTCTGGATAGTTGAGAAGTTTCAGACTTCATTGATCATAACATTGTACTTTCAAAATGACCTTCGTGTGGAATTTGTTGTGTTGCTCCAGATTGGTTATGTGTTCGTACCCTAAACAACGATCTCAGAGAGTAGAAGTACCTTATTCGAAAAATGGAATATTATGTACACACCTTTCCGATTCTTTGTATTTGGTGTTTCCCAAGGATTGATTTTAGGCCCTATTCTCTTCTTCTTCTATACGTAAACGATATGTCTTTGACGATTAGTAACGGAAGGATAATTCTACTTGCGGATGATACGAATATTGTTTGCAATACAGAAAACACGTTGTTTATTGTTTTATTGTTGCAAACTTTAGTTACTTCTGGATTGCGTATATATATATATATATATATATATATATATATATATATATATATATATATATATATATATACATATATATATATACATATATATACACACATATACCTAAGATAAAAGATTAAGATAAAAAATGTATGCAATTATTATAATGAAAAAAGGTATGTAAATGTATAAGAAAACAAAATATCGAGAAAGTGAAATTTGATATGATTCTACATTATGCAATGATGTAGAAAGTATGAAGATGTGTATAATATTTCATCAAAAGAATTTAAAATAAATACTACAAAAACTAGGAAAAACCCTTCTTATCTCCATACGATGATAAGAAATACTTAGTCGACCATATTAATACGCTACCATATGGATTTATAATATTGTAATACATGTATATTTCGTTTCATTTGATTTTTCAAATAATATTTATTCACTATACTTTCACATGAACATTGTACTTTCCTTTTATAGCTTATTTACATTCGTAATGGTTTCCATATGATTTACCAATTTTTTTTAATTCCCATTGTATTCTTTTTCTATTTTAAATTTTTAAATTTATTTATTCTTATGTGAATATTTATTTGTTGAGGTGTTAAATAACTTCTGGCTACTGAATCTACTACACCACATTCAAAATCTATTTTTTTAAAACGTCCCTCTCACTTTTTTTACATTATACATTTGATGATAATTCTCCATCATTTATGAAGGATAAAATTATTTACCTTTTATTATTTTTAAAATATATTTTAATTTTGTAGCAGTTTGTCATATCGTAGGTTTTTACTACAATCGATATTCAAAAGAAGTAGATTAAATTTTTCAGCTCTTTCTAAAGTATTCAAAAATTCCTTATATTCATAATAAATATTGACATGAAAGAAATAAATTAGTTCATTCATATATTTGTATGCTGCATCTTTTGATGAAGATATACCCGAATTTTTCTTGATATTGTACCAAAATTCTTCTTTTTGAGACAGCATGCATCGATTTCTGCATAAAAGGTATCAATACAAAATAAATGTTTTACCTAATTAAAATTCAATATTGTATGTATTTTTTCTTGTTATGGTGAACTCATTTTTGAGTATATTTTGGATATTTACTTACTATTTTACGAATAAGAACATATACCTATACTATTCGAACACATACCTATTCACAATAAAAATAAAATTTCCCCAGATAGTCGTTGTTAATAGCATTATTCCTTCAAAATTCTTCTGGTAAAAATGATAACCATTCTAGAATAAGTTGTGGATCATAAACTTGATTTGTTTTTAAATTTATTTTCCATATCCATTCCTCCTTTAATACGTACAATATCTTTTGTACAATAAAAAATGTTCAATATTCATAGTAGAGGTAGTGGTAATAGAGGATATTTATGAACATATAAACTTTGAATAGCTAAAATTTCGGGCGTATGTAAACCTAATAATCCGTGATTACAATCATACATTATCACAGTTCTAATATTGGTATGTTCTAATCTAATGTATGTCCAATTTCATTAAGAAAACAAAATAAATTCTTTTGACCATGTGGTGTATTGATAGTTCTATTATAATACCAATCTTCATCTAAATGAATATTTTTTCTATTGGAGAATTATTTGTTTTGGATATTTTGCATTTGCTAATATACCACGTTTAACATTAAAAAAATTGGGAATTATATATTGATCACATTGACATTAATGCTTACCACGTTTATTCGCTATAATAGTACAGGATGAAAATTATCTCTCTCAAAATTTTAATTTGTATGTGACGACCACATTTCAAATGCTGATTCAGTTCAATCTAATATTGTCTTATTTACTTTACTATTTAATTGTATTGTATTAATACCATTTTATTGTATTCTTATTCCATTTAGGTAAAAACGTATTTAACGAGTATTTTGCATACCACATCACTGTTTATTCAATAAATCTAATGTATCACTATTTAACTGTCCATCAAATGGTAATTGATAATATTCTTGAAATTTAAGAATTGCATCACTTCCATCACTATTTTACGAATTATATCCATAGTTTTCTAATTTTTGTATCGCTAAGTCACCAGTAGCTACTATTAAATGAACAATACATAATGCGAATGATACTAGGTTAAACCACATCTATATATTCCTAGAGCATTTTGTTGTTCAATAATTTCTACACCACGTTTTATTTCAATAATATTATAGTTCTATAAGATTTTAGTTCAATAATTTGTACAGATTTTAGTGCAAGAATCACGTACTGATATCAAAAATAGGATATTCAATTTTTTTTACTAATTTAGTTATTTTTATCTGACTTTTAACATATGTACTTTGATTTAGTTTCCATACAACATCCATATCTAACGCTATAATTATTTTTAGAGAAAGATTCTTCCTTAATGGAATCCCTCCCCGCCAACGCCCTCGGCTCGTCCTCGCCTCAGTATTTGCCTCCGTCGCCGCACCTTCACCGCTACGCTTTCCCCCCCCCCCCCCTCTGCCCTCGATTTCGAAGTAACTTCAGCTTTACAGCTTTCCTCCGGTCCCTTCTTCATGCCCCCGTTCCTGGTATTTACCTGCCCCTTCCTTCCGACACCTGCGCCCTTCGCTGCCGCCACGTTCGCCTCCGCGCCGACCCCGCCCTTTTCCACGTTCCATCACTGTAAATGTGGTCCGTACCTCCCCTCCGGGCCCGTCCACGCCTCCGCGCACTCGCGTCTTCCCTCCCCTCCATCCGTGCCCTTCCCACTGTTCTCGCCTCTACCTCCACTTCCACCCATAGTTTCTCCCCTTTATTCCCGTCCGAACTTTTAGCTCAGCTCTCACTTCCACACTCATTTCTGTCTCATGCAAATTGAGTGGTTTGCAGTTTATTTAGAGAAAAAGGTAAAAGTGCCCTAGTGAAGCAATATTGTACCAGTGTATTTGTCGACCTAATAAATTAACCAAACATCTTCTAAACCCCAATAACTTCTTCATAATTGGTCACTTATATAAAATTGAAGTTGTCTTAGTTTATACTAACTGGTAAATATAATTATTAATGAAATAATAGCTCTTTTCTTTCAACATCGCTATCGATCTTTCATATTTTAATATATGCAACTTTTATGTCATCTAAACCAGCAACATACTGCCCTAAACCTGTAATATCAAACCAACATTCTAAAGTGATGTTTTCATATTGCAGGAAAGCAAAGTAAAGAAATAAAGGTGTTGTGGTGCGTTATTGTTGGCATTTTTATGAAATAATTATAAACGTTGTCATTGCCAACAATAGAATTTATTTCAAGAGCAGCTTTCGATGGCTTAGCCATCATCATCAGTTGTCTTGTACAAGAAGAAAAAACAAAACATTAAAACGTGAATATTCCTTTGATTTTACAACAAAATTATAATAAAGGTTACAATTAATTTACAATTTTTTGGAAAATATATTTAACATTCTAGAAACTGGAAGAAATAAAAAATTGGGGGGGGGAGTCATTAATACTAAAGGAAAGTTATATGTCATCTAAACAAGCCACACACTGTCCAAAACCGAAAGTATCAAGTCAACATTGCATATTGCAATGCATATTGCAGAAAAGCAATATAAGGAAAGACATCATATTTACGAAGCAAATATGAAACCAAATTAGTGATCATGGTAATGATAAGTTGCATCAGAAATGTACTGCTAGGCTTTGAATGATTAATACGACTGCACTGAGTTTTGAATCGTTTATGTAAATTCGGTGTTGCGATTTCAAAGTTCCATTGTGACAGAACGTGACAGAACAGAACACATACCGATGTGTTGCATATCCTGAATATGAGCTTCTTTCACTTCACGCATGAATATCGAGATAAAATAAGGAAGGAAAGCGATGGCTTTCGCCCAGGCTCTGATAACACGGACATTTTCTTCATTATTTGGTGTTACAAGCAGAGTCTAACACCAAGATGTGCGTACAGCTTTAATACTTGTCGTGTTAAGAATCTTCTCTTTAACAAAAGGTCAGGAAGACTATTTACGGATCTTCCACCTAATCTTCACAGCTCTGCCACTACTTAGCTATATGAAAAGCCTTAACAACTATTATTATTATTATTATTATTATTATTATTATTGTTATTATTATTGTTATTATTATTGTTATTATTATTATTATTATTATTATACATAATTATTGAACACTTAGCATTTGATATTTGCTCATGTAATATCCTAACAAAACATTGCTAAAATGTTTTTTCAGAAACTCTTGGGTAATGTCAGCACTTACGACTGTGAACGGGCGCAGTTTGACTCGCGCTCGCCGGTGGTGCTGTCTGTTCTGAGTTTGGAGCTGCCTGAAATTACAAATGACGACTTGTCGGAGCATATAAAGATAATGAACAAGTTAAAGGAATATCACATGTCCCTTCGAGGCATCTTTTTCCTTCAAGATGCTCTTGGAAAATATGTGGGACTTTTCAGAGCTCATTCAAGGGGAAATCGTGCGTGGAATATTATGGTCGACGGTTTTGTCTTAAAGAAGGCCACTGAAGAATTGAATTTTTTCTCTCGAATCTTGAATGCAAAACGTTTACATATATTTAGACCATCATCCTATAATGTTGAAACGTTCTTTTTTTCGGACGGCAGAAAAGTTAAATCTCTTAATCAAGAAATCATAAATACTTTAGAAGAGAAGCTACTCTTTACTTTTCGCGACCTTACTGACCTCTTCACGGTGGATGCTCAAGCGGTGAGTTAAAAATACTTTAAATATTCGGGGTCTTCTTGCTAGTACAATTGATGCATTATTTAACACATTACATCTTGGACAAGTGTTTGGGAAAAACCAAACAATTTATTTTCAAAATTTCCACATCGTATAGCCATAGGAACTTCAAGCCATTGTGGTTTCTTAGCGGCCTACCATGTTTAACTACAAGTGCAGCGATCCTAGCCTATCTAGAAACCATTCGCCCTTAACTCTGATCACTATTGAAATGAATACTTGAAAAAATAGTAATTTCAGGTAAATACAATTGAATGGCGGTCAAAAGGCAGAAACAAATTCATCCTTACTCAGATTCAACAGCAAAACTTGTTCAAAATCCAAACTAAAAAATGAAAACTTAACACACATACACACACATGAACACTCATGAAAATATGTAATATGCTGAATAAAATACAATGCAAAGAAAACATCAGTACCGAAAATATAAAAAATTGCCATCTCTAGAATTTCCTAAAGAAAACTCATTATTAACTATTCAAATACTGTTACTAACAGAATCCTTCTTAGCAAGTTTCAAAATTAGAAATTGCCCAGTAGAATTAAAAACCAAATCGGAAATCATTGCAAGAAATGGTTTTAATGGCTTTATATATGGCCCAAAATGACTATCCAAGGTTTTCGTCTTCGGTGGTGGTATGCTTAATTTATGGAGGATAAAAATGTACTTCCAAAACGAGTACTTTTCCGGATTTACGGTTGTTCTTCGGACTTTAACTGTGCACTGAATGACACAAGACGCATATTTTTTACTACCCGTTCCCAAACGAGTGCTCATAAAAAAATTTAAACGAATTTTTCATATTACATAATATTTTCGTTATACTGTTCGTTATAACTCTAGTTATTTGCAATATTATCTAAACTAACTTATCTATACAAATTGACCCATACAAAAGTTATAGATGAACACAGCCTGCTTTTAATGAGACTAAAAGAAATTTTTTGGGACCACCCTTTTCCGAACAGCTCCATTGGACCATTTCTCATCATCAATAAAGACTGTTTAAACTATAATTCTTCTACAAGTGTTATTTACACTATATTAAAGATAGTTGCATAGCACTGTTGAAAATAAATCCTGTGACTTTCTATTAAGAATAGATCCATTCATGAATAAAAATAGAAAAGAACATTCTAAAACTTCACACACGTTCTCGCATTATTTATAACTGCTGCGTGCATATATATATATATATATATATATATATATATACACGCCATACAGACATGCAAGTGTAAAGTCATCTATGTATATGTGTATATATATATATATATATATA
>BOPP01000267.1:80909-91323 GCA_017312745.1 Gryllus bimaculatus
CAAGGGACAGGTACATTTTCGTGAATGGGTCTCCAGGAATTTGGCGCAGCATAGGAAGATAATCGTTTTAAATTCTTTTGCACATCTAAATATTTTAATGGTCAGATAACACACTTTACAAATAGTATTTACAAATCGCAATGAGCAGGCCTTGGAAACAAGCCCACGGTCAACGCTACCTTGATGTTTTAAAAACCACCTGCTCCCTCTGGAGGCGACCGGGGCCGTCGTGGCAACGGCGGCGGTGGCTTCGGCAAGCTTCGGTTCGCCCCGAAGTCCGCCGCGAATTCGCCCTCCCTCGGCGACAAACTCCTCTGGCCTAACGTAACGGCCGATGAATTCGCCGGGGTCCACCCCAGCCGGTGTGAACAATGTCTCACAGGTATTAGAACGCACGATGCGTGATTGATGTTCGTTGGCTGTTCTAGTCTTTTCAGCAACCTTTCTCAATTTCGCGAATGTCCGTAAGCACTGCCCACTGTTATGTTATACCATGGCGGGATTGCAACACTAGCCCACCGGCCACACGATTTCCTGTCTTGTTGGTTTTCATCAGTTATTGTGCGCAATTCTACTTCCACTAATTATCTGACTGTTAATCTTTATCACACCTGGTTTCACATTCAGCGGCCACACTGAGTCCGAACTGCACTTAACAACGACAATAAATCTCTTGGGCGCAGCACTGTCCGTCCGTGCTTCACTCGAGGCCTTTCCGCGCACCACTAAGCGTCGCTCGCTTCGCCGTTTCCCCCCTCCCGATTTGACCGTTGGTGGCGGCGGCGGCGGCGTTACTGCGCTGATCAACTCCAGTACTTTATTTTAATTTATAATTAGTGATCATTTTAATTGTTCTATTACAGAAACGTTCTTCGTTTCAATATATATATATATATATATATATATATATATATATATATATATATACACACAGACTTTTGAACATGACCTTATTTGTACATGTCTTCAAGATACAGATTTTATAAAGGAAAAAATCTTTATTTAATATTATAGCCGTAGGAAGAGGCGAAAAATTTTAGAAATTTAGAATTTTTTGTGCCAACAAATGTATAATTCCGAATTTTCAAAAATACACCAGAGATATTTTCAAACGTTTCTCAAAAATAACTTAACATCTAATAAATCGTATAAATAAAAAACATAAACATCTATCTACTTTATTTTTTCGAATTAAAGAAAAGTGACTTGTTTTTAACATCGTTAATATTTACATTAGAGGCAATAGGTTCACAATATTGTGTTTATGATTACCTGTGTTTTAAATAATGTCAGATAAAGGTACTCGAAAACTTAACAATTTTCTCTGTACATCAACTAAAAATGTCGCGTCTTCAGAATCGCACAACCACCATTTTCTCAAAAACCGATTCCAATTATTTTTCTTCAAGCTCTTCTGGTGGATAGTGCTAAATGATATGTATAATATTATGTTAAATTTTACATTATCGCTACCGCTTACGTAGTAGAGAACAATATATGTAATTATTCGGAAAATATGACGAATTTTGGGTTGAAAAATTGTCCGAGCACTGATACCGAAACAAGAGGTTCCACAGAGTGGCACAGACGTTCTCGCATTTGTTTTCTATTTTCTTTGTTGAAGGTTAGTTATTCCGGCTTTCTACCTACTCTAGCTACCATCTATCACCACCCAAAGTACATGTTTTAGAACTTTACTCAATTTTTAGCTAATACTATTCACCTTATAGTAGATTAATACCTTATTAGGTATAACTAATAGTATTTACTTACGAATCATTTAAGTGTTACTGTAAAAGCGAAATGTGAAGCTCCTTTTCAAAGAATTTTGTTTTTAGTTTCAGAATAACTTCGTTTGACGTCAATTGAAGCACTTTAAGTCATAAATGCAACACTGTTTACACATTGTAAGAAATGTGCATATTGCTGGAGAGGTGATGCAAGAGGTATCGAGAAAAATACATGTTTGTAATAAATAAATAAGAAAAGTACAGCAAAAGGAATTTTATAAATGTATTAGCCCTCTCCATTTTTAAGGTTTGAAAAATAAATTATTAGCCACTTTTGTGAATAAGGCATTTGAGCGTTTCGGAAAATACGAAATTTTAAGCTAGTTCAGAAATCATTTGAGTTTTTGAGAAATATTTTTATGACATTATTTAAAGAACATATACTCATAAGTAAAATTATCTAAACAAATTTCGACGTGACAGATAAGTAAAAAATACATTTTTGTAAGTTTTAAAAACCAAAAGATTAGAGCAATTTGGCTTTTGTGTCATCTTATAGATTGCATTTAGCGTATTCCGGCCGTTGTTTGAAAATCGTATTTTTGTCACTTTTTTAAATTGTAAATATTGCATGCAATATTGTGCGAAAACTACTAAAAGTTTCAAAAAATGGTACATGACCTTAATAAAAGAACTTATTACGACAACAAATTTAATTTGAAGGGAAAACCTCTATCTTCAATTTTATTGTTGAAGGATGACACGGAAAAAATTCAAAGTTTTGTAATTTTCAAAAAGTGAGAGTTAACCGTGAAAATCGTACATAATTTCTCGCATTGTTTCTTAATGTAGCAAAGTTTCTTTCCGCTCCGACACTCGAACTCCGACCTTCAGTGTTAATGTGCCGGCACTCATACTGCAACGCCACACAAGCGCCGTGTAGGCCAAACTCAGGGAGAGGCATACGAGGGTAATTGCCCGAGCCATGTAAAAAGTCCTTCAACAATCGAAATATTCGTTAGAAATTCCCCGAAACCTAAAATTAGTTAAAATCAATCAGGAAAGAGTAATTTGGAAAAAATCGGCTGAACGGTTTAGGTGCTAGCGTTGACCACTGACGGGCCGCCGGACAAACGGAAGTTTTGTTGTCATTTGATTTAGGAATCAAGAGCCAACAAAACATAGATTCTGGCTACTCCACGAGTTAGAGGATGTATTTCTAAGTGTAGCAACAGAATGTATCCACTTTCTCGTTACCAGAGCCCAGCAATACATTTTTTTGGTGAATCTTCGATGATTTCTGGCGCATGATTACATAACTTTCTCTTCTTACCACAAATTCGAATGGCGAGAAAGAAATAATATACGTATTGTACTTGAGAGTAATTTTCATAATGTATTTAAATTTAATGTCGATAGATTCATTAGTTTACTTAAATAATTTCATTCAGATGCACAAAACCTCAATAATTGAACTGACGTGACATAGGTTTTACAAATCGTAAAAGTAAGTTAAAAAAGTATTTGAAAGTTGCAAATTGCGAAATGACGTACACATCCGGTTTATTTGTATAGGCATTGATTGTATATGTGATTAGAAATGCTTCAATTGATTTTCAGTAAAGTTTCTCGAATCATCAATAGCTTTCTACCCCAACACATTCATCAAATTAAAGTCCTCGTGTGGGACTCGAACCGGTGACCCCTTGGTTTCAAGTACTGAATCCGAACACACCATAACAGCTAAGACATCTTGGAGGATCAGACTCCTATACTTATATTACTTGAGTTATGTTTGAGGTCTAACATTGCAGAGCGGTAAAAATTAGAAAATTAAAAAATACAACTTTGTTGCTCAGACAACAAAAGAAGGCAGCCGTTGAGAGGATGCGGCCTACCGAAAAAGCTAGCCCAGATTAGAGAAATTAGAAAGCTAATTGGTGGCAGAAAGTCTCTGCCGTTCGATAGCACTACTAGTTTATTAATTTATCATACGCTGTTACAAAATATTTCGTGCGAGTTTTCAGAAAGTATTTTTAGAACTTCTACATAATTTGTACCTTATTTGAGTAAAATCAGCTACTTTTTTAAAACTGGTGGTGGTACAGAATGGTACAGTCTTTGCCGCATTAGTTTTATATTTCCTTTGGTCTTGGCTAGATATTCGGACTTGTCACAAACACTTGCCAGCTGCCATCTATCTCCGCCTGAAGTAATTTTTTTGATATTGTAACCCAACGAGTCGTGTGGCTGGATCGGGAACGGGAATTTCAACAATAATAGACATAACATTTGCAGTAATAAACATTTACTAACTAAAATGATGATGGTGATGATGTACATGAATTACAATAATTAAAAAAAACCTTTCTTTTATTAGAACATTAGCCATCTAATAAATTAATTACAAAAAAACAATGGGTCGTCACAAATAGTTGTGCTGAAGGCACCCTTCCCCCCCCCCCCCCCCTCCCGCTTCCGCTCCAGCGAGTGTTCGATCGCATTTTATGCGGGAGCTAAGTCGATATTACCTCGTTTCCTGTCGGCGGGCATCCACAATGCACGCCCAGTGCGGGTGGTGAAGATCGTCGTGCCTGCGTTCGGTGGAGCGGGGCCGCCCCCTTCCATGGCAGAAGGCGGTTGAAACACAGGGGGCTCCCGGCGTGACCGTCTGACGTCGCCCGCTTTTTCTGGGTCTACTACTTCATCCGCGTCACCAACCTCAGGCAGCAACGGTGTTCATCGGCGATGATTGATTGGAAGCGCGAATCACTTTCCGTATCAGCAGTCGCGGGCGATTGTCATAAAAGCGGTAAATGAACTTTAGGGCGCGAAGAACTGCATCCCTTTTGAATTTCTGACAGAGTGCGCGAGGGGTCAACTTCCCTCCGCAAGAGGCTTCGAATGCTACGTAAGGTCAAGTGAGCAAACGAAGTGAAGTTAATAACTTGAGTTTCAGTCAGTGCCTTACTGAACTCAAGTGAATACTCGGAGCCAAGTTAAAAAAATCAAGTGACTATTCGTGGCCGAGCTAAGAAATCGAATAACTACTCGTGTCGAGTCAAGAAAACAAGTCGAATCGAGTGCTCGTGGCCGAACTATCAAATCGAATCGAACACTCGTGGCCAAGGTATGAAATCGAATGACTACAGAGCGGCGGCCTGGTAACAGCAAACCTAGGTACCCCCTCCCTCAAACAGCGTGTATCCTCCCGATACGCGGGGTTGAATTTCGCGGAGCAGGGTGGAGGTGTGTGTCTAACCAATCACACGGGAACCCTTTTCTCAACGGCCAGAATGTCCATTGCTGTTATAAAAAAACTTCGGGCCTGTTTTCTTCGGATCAGCACGTAAATTTGTCTCCCGAGATGGAGAAATTAGCGCTGTGTTCATTTTACGAGCGGTCGCGTGGGTGAATAGGAGACACTCACTTGGCATTTGGCGAGGCCCCGGCTGCCGACAGACCCTCCTTCGGCACCGCGCGGGGGTGTCCTGCCATAAAATCTCATACAACCCCTCGCCTCAATAGCCAAACGGGCGCGGGTACCTACGACCCCGCTTCGCAGCTGCGTCGCGGAAGTCCGCTTTTTTTCCTTTTTTTTTTTTTTTTTTTTTCATGGAATTTTTTCAGCGCATGAGCTTGTACCGTTACAATATTATCTTAATTTTTCTGTTTCATAATAGTAGAAAAGAAATACTATTTCAGGGATATTATAAAACAGTAAAACTTTGCCCTAAATGGCAATTTTCTTTGAAAAATGAAGCTTTGTTTAAGAAAATGGCGCTTTAGTGGTAATGTAAATGCGTAATTCGAGCATCATATAAAACTTCATATAAAGTCATTCAAACAATTTGTAAGCACCAATAAATTTTTGATTTAATGTGCTTAAAATTACTTGTAGTAATGTTTTCCGAAAACTCAAAAATCTTCTGTGAAAAAGAGCTTCAAAATTCGAATTTACAGTAGCGCTTCATCGTCATTTTCTCAATGAGGTCTCCAGATGTTTCCAAAAAAATTCCTATTTATGGTGAGGTTTCACTGTTCTTTAATATTCTTAAAATAATATCACCGTTCATAAAACCGAAAATCAGAAAACCCAAAAAATTAAGATTTAGAGGGCAGCTGGCAAGACGATGTGGAGAGTCCGAGTAGCTAGCCGAGACCAAAGGAAATAGAAAACTAATACGAAAGTCTGTGCCATTATGTAACACCACTAGTTTTTTTAATTGCATTCATTTAAGATTTTAACAAAATCGGCTCGTTTCGTAAAAAATTTACATGACCTTTCTTAACAAGTTGACTTTTTAAAACAGCCTTTGTTTAAAAGAAAATCGCTACCTCCCATTTTGTAGTTTTCAAATGTTCAAATATTAGCAATATCGTAAACAAAACGGAGCAATAACTGAAAATGAAACTAGAACCATATTTTTACCGTCTCATATTACAAGTATCGAGAAAATTCAAAGAAAAACATTTGGAGCAGTTTTTGAGAACAAATTATCAATATATAGCGCAGTAGTGCACGGAAACTACTAATATTTTCGAACATGAACTTATTTAAAGACATGTCGATAAGGAACAGATTTCATTAAGAAAAAATCTGTATATTCAACATTGTTGTTGTAGGGAGATGCATCCAAAAAATGCACGTTTTCAATGTTTTTAAAAAAATTTGGTTTTGAAGAAATATGTGACAACGTCCATTCCCTTAAGCGTAATTCAACGACAAAGTTTGATCAAAAATTTGGTGCTGTTTTTTGAGATAATTTTGAGAATGTTTTTGAGACATCATATAAAGTACCCTCAAATATGAGAATATCCGTTTGAAAATCCCAAAGCCACGAGTTCATTCAGATCGCTTGAGGAATATCAATTTGAAGAAAATCGGCTGAGCGGTTTAAGTTCTAGAGTTGATATCAGATGGACAAACGGACGTTTTGCCGTTAATCGATTTTTCGACATCCAGAACCAACAAAATATGGGATCTGGCTACAGCACGTGTTAGAGTTTTTTTCTAAATTTAGAAACAGGATGTATCCACTTTTTCGTTACCAGAGCCTAGTAATAAGTTTTTTCAGGCGTTCGTTTCAAATTCGGCGCTTTACAACGCACAAATTACGTAACTTTCTCTTCTTACAAACTATTCATAAGGCGAGAACGTAAAAATATACTTGCATGTGAAATTTTCCAAAATTTAGACATTTTCATTCACATTATCTCACTATCTTTTTTCAACGAATTGATTTCCTTAAAGAAAAATATCTATTATCAAAATTGTACTTTCGCAATGTTAACCTTTTGCAATATACAATACATAGTGTATAAAATACAGAGAGTTCGATTATCATGGGACTAAAACCAATTTGTAAACTATTATAACAAAGAGAATATTTTTTTAAATAAATTGGTAAATGAAAAAAATATTTAAACAGTTTCTATATTTCTAGCAAAATTACGGGCAAACTAAAATTTTCAAAAAAAAATCATTCTTGCTAAGCGTCGTTTGCGATATTCCACGACAAACAGAAAATTAAGAGCCATTTTTGAGAAAATGTTGAGAATATTATTAACGCTCGCTGTAAAGTACCCCGAAAACATAAAATATTCATTTCACACTCGCAAGCTTTGAGATTATTTAGACTGATAGATTATCAATTTTAGAGAAAATCGTGTGAATGGTTTAGGTGTTACTGTTAACCGGAGACAAACGTTTTGCCCTCTGTCTATTTTGCAGTACAAGGACCACAAAACATGGATTCTTACATGTTAGAGAAACTCATTTACAAATATTAAGGAACAAGATGTATTAATTGTTTTGTTAAGAGGGCCCGGAAATACGTTTTTTTGTCAAAAATCGTCGATTTCTGCCGCAAAACTACAATATTATATCTTATTAGAATGTAAGGTGAAAAAGTAAAAAGTAATTTGAAATTTCACCTAGCAATTGGGCCCCCTTACGTAATAAATGGTAGAAATCAGAAGACAAAAAGTTCTTTAGAGAAATAAATTTTCAGAACACATATATTCGCAAAAGGTCTCATTAATGCAGAAATTGTTGGTCACAAACGGAATTACACCCATTAGCAGCTTCAGTTTTGCATATCATGGAATGGTACAAGAAAAAGGATTCCAATGCATCCAAGCAACGTGGGACTCGTCGAATCTGCTTGTGGTAGTTCGGCCGGCGGGCAACCTGCCGGGCTGGTCGCTGCTTCTGCGAGTGTTCAGTGCGCGCATCTGGGGGGCGCTGGCAGCCACAGCGCTCGCGTACGCTCTGACGTGGCGCGTCGTGTCTGGCGATGGAGCCCTGCGGTGCCTCACGGCCACGCTCGCCGCGCTCTCCTCGTGTGGCGGCGTCGCGCAGGCCAGGATTCGCGCCCATCCGCAGCGCTTGCAGCTGGCCGGCGCGCTGCTCGCCGCCTCGGTCGTCATCGCCGCAGTATACCAGGTACAGTTGCCCATGCAGCTGGTCAACGACCTGATTGCATCTCCCACCTACGAGGTGCTGTTGGGTTTCTAGCTGTTCCCTTATATCAGGCCCAGTTGGGCCTCGAGTAGGTAGCGTGCTGATCATTTTCGTTTTCGTTGTTGCCACATACTGACATATGCCATTCTCTTAAACGTCCTTCACACCATCTAATAACAAAGTTTAATCAAAACGATTGAACCATGTTTATGTTGATAATTTATAGTATATCTCAGCAGTTTCTTGCAAAATACCCCCAAAATAAAAAAATCGGTTTCAAATTCAAGAGGGGCGTGGCATCAGCGAGATAGCGAATACATTAAGAAATATCATTTTTGGAGGAATTAGGCTGAACGGTTTAGACGCTTGCGCTGTTCACAGACAGTTGGACAGGCAGGAACCATTCGACATCAAATAACACAAGAGTTGACACGACTTCCTCAAAGTAAGATCTTTTTACTTTCTCGCACTCAGAAAGGAGCTTTTTAAAAGATAAATTGATTTGTAATGAGCGATATTTTAATTTTGGGAGTAGTTTTCATGAAGCCTTTGGAACATTTTCAAAGTTTTAAAAAAGTGGCACCATTAATTTCGATAACTTTTTTTTGTTGGATAGTCTGAAGGACATTTAAGAGAATGGCGCAGGTCTCATGATGGTTAAAAATCTTGATTTTTCTAAAAGTGAAAACAAAATCTTTTCGGCATCTTCTTACAACTACAATTATAAAATAACAATTTTTCGCTTAAGGAAATATGTTCATCAAAAACAGGTCTTCAAATAGCCACGTTGAAATTTTGGAAATTATGACTAATTTTTTGGTAATTGGGCTGAAAAGTTAGTTGCCCGCTCTGGAAATACTCTAATTTTAAAACACATTGCTATTGGATTAAAATGTTTCATCTTAAACACTGTTACTGGTCTTTCGTGAACTATAAGGTAGCTGTTCTGCTGCATCGCTACCTGTGACGGAATTTATTAGGACCCATCTATTATATTATTATTATTATTATTATTATTATTATTATCATTATTATTATTATTATGATTATTATTATTATTATTATTATTATTAGTAGTAGTAGTAGTAGTAGTAGTAGTAGTAGTAGTAGTAAGTAAGTAGTAGTAGTGTAGTAGTAGTCGAGCTAGTGGTAGTAGTAGTGTAGTGAGTAGTGTAGTGGTATGGTAGTGGTAGTGGTAAGGTCGGTAGTGGTAAGTGGTAGTGGTAGTGGTAGTGGTTAGTGTAGTGGTAGTGGTAGTGGTAGTGTAGTTGGTAAGTGGTAGATGGTAGTGGTATGTGTGGCTAGTAGGTAGTGGTAGTGGTAAGTGTATAGTGAGTGGTAGTGGGTAGTGGTAGTGGGTAGTGGTAGTGGTAGTGGTGTGGGTAGTGGAGTGGTAGTGGTAGTGGTGTAGTGGTAAGTGGTAGTGGTAGTGGTAGTGTGGAGTGGTAGTGGTTGGTAGTGGTAGTGGTAGTGGCTCTACAGTGGTATGTGGTAGTGGTAGTGGTAGTGGTAGTGGGTAGTGGTTAAGTGGTAGTGGTAGTGGTAGTTGGTAGTGGTAGTGGTAGTGGTGGTGGTGGTGGTGGTGGTAGTGGTAAGTGTAGTGGTAGTGGTAGTCGGTAGTTGGTGTACAGTAGTGGTAGTAGTAAGTTTTAGTTGTAGTAGTTGTAGTAGTTGTAGTGTTGTAGTTGTTAGTTGTAGTTGTAGTTTTTGTAGTTGTAGTTGTAGGAGGAGGGGAGGAGGGGGAGGAGGAGGAGGAAGATGGAGGAGGAGGAGGAGGAGGAGGAGGAGGAGGAGGAGGAGGAGGAGGAGGGGAGGAGGGGAGGAGGAAGGCTAGGAAGGAGGGAGGGAGGAGGGAGGAGGAGAGGAGAGGCAGGAAGGTAGGGGAGGAGAGGAGGAGGGAGGAGGAGGAGGAGGCAGGAGGAGGAGAGGAGGAGGGAGGGGAGGAGGAGGGGGGAGGAGATAGGAGGAACTAGGAGAGGAGGAGGAGGAGGAGCGAGGAGGAGGAGGAGGAGGAGGAGGAGGAGGAGGGGAGGCAGGGAGGAGGAGGAGGAGGAGGAGGGGAAAGGAAGGAAGGAAGGGGGAGGGGACGGAGGAGGGAGGAGGAGAGGAGGAGGAGAGGAGGAGGAGGAGGAGGAGGAAGGAGGAGAGAGAGGGGAGCGAGAGAGGAGGGGAGGATGGAGGAGGAGGAGGAGGGAGGAGGAGGAGGAGGAGGGAGGAG
>BOPP01000267.1:100356-163285 GCA_017312745.1 Gryllus bimaculatus
GCCCTGGGAGGCAAGAACAAAAGGGAAGGAGGAATACGTTTTAAAACCTTTCCCGTTTCTGATTCTTTCTTTAAAATTTAACAGCTTTTATTCTTTTGCCTTTTTTAAATCAAACACCACAACCTATACTTGCTTTTTATTTTTGCCATAATAATTTTTTTTGATAGCATGCTTATGTATTTTTGGGTCCTTCTATTGCATTCTCTTTAAAAGCAATCAATAGCTCCTGTAAAAAGCTGGCATAAAATAGCAAGTTTGTGGGAGGTTCATAAAGATTTCTTTATTAGCTGGTTGGAATAGTTTTGCAAATGGGTCAGTGGGTTAAATACTGAAACGTACTCTGATTTGTTCCACTGAATTTGGTTGAATTCTATCTTGTTCTTGTTATTTCTCATGTATTATTTTTGATAATATTTTATATATGTTTGGACAAAAAGGAATAGGCTCTTTAATTATTGATTAAGTTGCATTTTTTTTAAATCTTAGATGCAGTGTTTTACAATTATCCTTCCTCCTTGACTTGCTTCTTCTGGACGAACATAATGTAATATTCGATTATTCAGAGCAATAAGGTTCTTTTTTCATACTGTCCAAAAAACTGTCTTTTAATATTTCCCTAACTAATTGTTAAATTTATATAACAATTACTCCGTCATAAATGCAACTTACGCGTGATACCGCAATAAAAAAAATAACCCATTAAACGTTCTATACGGTTTGCGAAAAAAGTTTAAAAGACATCGATATTCTAACTTTAATAAACACTACGGAACACAATTTTTTGCGTCCAGAAAAAGTGGAGTGTGCAACGTACGATTTATACGTAGATTTTACGCGTATAAACAATAAAGGCGTTATATTGCACGTCACGATTTTTTAAATATAGGCGTACCTTTATAACGTGTCACAACGTATTTTGCTATTGATACAAATGATATTTAAATCGAACCTGTATAGATATTGTGGAGTAGCACATTCCTTTAAATCTTTAAAAAAATTAAAATATATTGTTCAGTTCATACTACGCCGGCATAGATGAGATATCAGCAACAATTCGGATTTTGTTTTTTTGGATCTTTTGTAATCAAAAGATCTGCCGTCTTTATTCTTGTTTAATGTCTAATTTCGTTTGCCCCTGCAATGGATTTTTTCTCTAGCGGTCTCAGCTACAATAGCTGCTTGTGTCCTCTGTCAGTTTTGGTATTTTTGTTCAACGCATTGAATACTTTGTTGTAATTTAGAGGTGTGCGTTTATTAAGAAGATGCCTCGCTAAGAGAGATAATTCACGCCGAAGTGCCGGCTATCGTTTTCAATAATTATTTTGCGTCCATGGTACGTATGGAGCTGTTTTACTCTGTTTTGCTGTCGGCGCGTCGGGCATTCTAAGGCAGGCACAAAATTATCTGAAATATCAGATATAGAGTTGCATACACAATCGTGATTGATTTGGTAATATTATATCTTTTACCTGGGGCAACTCCTCAATTTAAGATAGTTCCGCTGTTTTATCTCTCTCCTCGTTTTGGGCATTTTCTGAAATATTCTCGCGCACGAATTCAATATGGAAGTTGACGGGACTTCGTTTTAGCTCATCGGTCCGAAGGAGATTTCACATGCATGCTCTTTAACTTGTTATTCATTGCCAGATGAATTTTCAAAACTGGACGTAATGTTCCATTTGAAAAACTTGCTACATCGTTTAGTTCGTTCTCATGTTCTCGAAGAACATACCCGCATTTCTCTGAAAGAGCAAGTTGTTCTGCTGTGAATTTTCCACTGCTGAATATGATTCGTCGTTGAGTGGAGCTTTTTGAATCTAGGGTAGGTCTGCAATCTGGTTCCGCTCTCTCATTCCTTGAAAACGTCATCCGAATCCCCATTTTACGCTTTTGCATAGTAAAAGCGCCAATATAATCCCTTCAAATCATCCCGAGTATCTCTGACGATGGCTTAGAACTACTGGACTCTGTTTCGGGTCGTGGGTACCCAGTCTTCGGCAACGCGGAATTAGGTCGATTTATGAGCAGGTATGGACTTGGGTAAAAAAGGCACGAAATATTCTCTACATTGATGTTCTGTCCATTTTGTTCAATGGTTTTAAGTTGAGATTCGCAGACGAAAGTTCGAGTTCGCAGATCTCACTTAACCATGAGTATTTCCTGTATCACGTTCTGCGACCACGTGCTCGGGCCATTATCCGCAGGGCCAACAATGGGTCCTCGATCGCCAGTCGGCATTACAACGGATTTTCACTGACTGCTGTGGCAGCCCCTCGTTGGCTAATGCAAGCTCTGGCCCTCTAATCAGTGCCTCATGTGGCCGATTCCGCTGTCTTTCTTGTACCCTCCAGGGCCGATAACAAGAAAGTCAAAGGTTTCCTGACCTTTCTCTCTACTACTTCCACTCTCTTCTGATCCTCCGCATTGACCGGTCCAGCAAGGGAGGCGCTACAGAAGCTAAGCTACCACTGACATAGCTTTCAGGCTGATGCGGGACTCAGGGGGTACTCTTACGAGCTCAAAGGAGAGAAGGTCGCTTTGAGACCAACTTCATGTCTTCGTGGACTTCTCTTTTTAGCTCCTCCTCTCCGGTTGTTGAGGTCATCTTCTGGTGTACTTTTTCGTCTGACCCTCCCCATGTCTTTTATACACGCGTATCTCACATTTTTAATGTTTCTTTATGCACAGAAATATTTCCAGATATTTCAAAACAGCAAAAATTAAGCCCCTTTTAAAAAGGGGAAAAAATGAAATTAAAATTACCCCAATTTGTAAGGGTTTTCTCAAAAATATTAGAGAGGCTTTCTATAGCGAATAGAACTTTGTGCAGGCGCTCACTAGCTCAAGCACGAGGTTTAAAAAATCAAAACAAATGAGAACTGCTATTTTGTTTCTTTTTTAAAGATATTTTCATCATTGGTACAAAATAAAGCCGCGCATTAAATTTTTTGGATGTATCAAACCTTTTTGACGTTATTGGACCATAAAATTCTCTCCGCAAAATTCCCTTCGTATGCAATTCGTGGGTAATTGGCCATGGTTTTGCCATGGACTTCATAGCCTCGCAACTTACGCATCGATCCCAAAGAGTAGAAATACCGTACTGGCAAGAAAGGACATTATTTACTTATGTTTCCAATTCTCTGCCAATTGAGCGTAGGGTCTTAGACCCTATCATCTTTCTGTTATACGTAAGCGATATGCCCTCGGCTATTAAAAATGGAAGAATGGTTTTGTTTGCTGAAGACTCGAAAGTCTTTATAATAAAGAAACAATAAATAGTAGTCGCTATTTGCATTGTATAAAAACTTATACACTTCAAAAACTTAATATATCTGTAACATGTAATGTACAGAAGGTGGCCAGTTTATTATTAAATAATTAAATTGTTAATAACTATTCTAGAGCAATACCACGGATTCCATAGAAATATAACTTTGAAAGTAAAATGTCTTGATCAATGACTTCAAAATCTTTTGAAATATTTAAAAATATTCCAAGAGTTGCCTCGTTTGGATCTACGGATGAGACGACATCTTTAAGAAAAGAAGATATGGCTGTTTCCGTAGAATTTGATTATCGAAACCCATCTTGGCGAATTGAAAACGCGTCGTGCTTACTAAGAAAGGTTTTCACTTGCTCGTAAAAAGTCTTTCCAATATTTTTGAAAAAACCACAAAAGAGAAATTGGCCGATCATTTTGAATTTCATTTACTTACCTTTTTTAAAAGCATCTTTATCTTCTTATTGTTTTAAAAACATCTGAAAATACTCCTATGCATATAGATACATTAAATATGTGATTTAACGGGTTATATAAGCGAGGGCACAAGTCTTTTACAAACAATCCAAAAATTCATTAAAACCGGCCGATTATTTATTTTTTAGTCTACCGATTACTTTGAGAATATCATAGAAAAATTTTCGGAAACGAACATTTTGTCTAAAATATTTGGGAAAACGTGTGATGTTGAATTTTATTGGCTGAATAATTTTCATTGGCTTTCTGATATCAGCAGCGATTCCCGAAAAGTATTGGTTAAAGAGATTAGCCACTGTTGCCGAATCGCTCACATTTCTATCGGTATCTTTTAAAACAGCATTCTCTACAAGGTTTTTAGTCGATTCGGTCGAATTTATTACTATATTTCACATTGCTTTTGTTTTATTACTTGAGTTCAAAATATCCTCAACATGTTTCATGATTTTTTCATGATGAGTACTAGAAATTCTGCTAATGTCACAGTTTGCTGTATCAAAGAATGGTTATTACGCCCTGGTGATATAAATACATTGTTATGCTCGATTCAGCATCGTGCCACAAAGCCAGGAAAGTTACTGCATCCCTGGTAGTAAAAGAATACCGTTTTGCCCTGGCCGGGGATTCACCAAACATGAACCGTGTAGAGACATGTGGAATCTCATCAAACATCCGATCGCCAAACAAGTGACTACTACCAAGAGTCAGTTCATTAAAATTCGCAACAAATAACAGCACCACAACATTGAACTGCATCGAAATGCAAAAGCCTTAATGTGATCGTGCCACGACCTTTTGAAGCTATTTGCTTGGAAGGTGGCTTCACAAAGTACTAGTATTATTTTTTCTAAAAATTGTTTTACCATTTTCTTTATTTTTTATAATTTCAATAATATTCTCTTAAAAATAAAATATACTTCTGAGAAGAAAACCAATAATTTGTTTAAAAAATGCAATTAAATTACAAAAAAATCTTAGTACTGTCTCTATTAAAACTGGTAAACAGTGATTTTGTTAAATGGCGAACTCTTGCTTTTTTCTTCTATTTTTTGCTACACTAAAGACGAATATACCCACTAAAAAGTAAATTTCGTTGACGAGGAAGAGCAGATATATGATACAAAAGGATCAGGCTGTTGGAAGGAACTTTATATGAATGTTCAAGGTACGAATACAGGTAAGGAGTATATTTTCGAGTTCTATTGTATTAATCGTAAATATCTATTTATACGGTATTCCCTAACCTGACAGAAAATCTCAATTGATGATTCACTATTCATTTCCAAATTGCTGTGTAGAGGATCATATTTACACAAAGCAACTCGAATATATTCGAGTTCAAAATCAAACGTTAATCCTCATTCGTAGATTTTTATCCAATTTGAATGGGTAATGGTAAAATGAATCAGAGGATTCTGAAATTCCACATATTTGGGACACCGGGTGTGAAATATGAAAGTATTTTATATATTTCATTTTATTTCCAATATTCTGAGCGGTTCGAGTATGTTTACCATAAGTGAGTATCACTGATGTAAATGAAACTTTTTTTCAGCAACTGGCCTTGGATATATGTGGTAGAAGATATCATTTGGCGAATGAAACAATCAGGCCTGTACCAGCACGCCTATGAAATGAACCTGCACGTATGGTACCATTACAGCTCTGATCGGCACCATCTCACCTTCGAGGACGAGCATTTGCAGACAACCCGCGTGCTACAGTTGGCAGACCTGCTCCCGCACCTGCAGCTGCTGCTGGTGGGGCTCATGGTGGCGGTCACGTGCTTCGCGGGGGAGCTATGGCGCCGACCGCACTCGCTCTCCTCCCACGACCCCAACCCCGAGACCCCTCCCCCTCCCCCTCCCTCTCCGCCCACGGACTCGCAGGGTGTTCACTCGTTGATTTAAAGTAGGGTGTAGCGCCGAGAAGCACGCTGTGCACAGACACAGCTGCATACACCCACCACTCACCACCTTTGAAGAAGCACTTAAGTAAAACAGAAGTCTTTGTGTTGAACTCCTGTGTGACTCTCTTCACTATCTACGGAGACACACGGTATTCAAACACTGATTAATAGTTTGGTGTGACGATGGTAAGCATGAATTTCACTGGCATGTGCTGAACACTGTACACGTTTATTTACAAAGAATATCGGAGATGATCAACAAATACGTACCCTCGATAGCACTCATTATGGGCGACACCATATGCGACCAAATGTGGCTTTTCCACAGTTTGTACAAACACGACCAATGACCAATCTTGGAGTGTAGACCAAGAAGTTCTTGTCATTGGTTTCGGTTCCAACTTTCAGACACTTCCCCGTCCCTCCCCCCGCCCGAAGGTTTTGTTCCTCATTATTTCGGCGGAGCAATGTCGGAGGTGTAAATGACGTCGGTGACGCTGGGACTGTGAAGAGAGGGAGGGGTAATGGGAGAAGTAAGGGGAGAGGGTGCGAAAGTGAGTGGAAATAGAAGTGATAGTGAGCGCGGACGCGAGAACCAACGCCCTAATTGCATTGGCAAGGCGTGCCAACGCTGACGAACTACAAGGCAGTACGCCACGGGGAGGAGCTATGATATTTTTTCCGAATTCTTTGCCTTGAAACTGAAGCCTAACTTTCCGTAACTAGTACTCTGAGATATTCAGCGTCAGAATAAATAGATTGTAGAAAAGGCATTTGTTGCTTATAAACAATATTCAATAAAATCATTTGCGGGAAACACACAATTAAATACATTATTTAATAGATAAATATTTCTTATCAAGCATATTGAAATTGGAGATCATATTTTCAAGACAATTTGAATTTTGACGTTAATTCACCGTTACTATCGATTTGTAAGTAATGCACATATTTTGTTACGCGTCATGATATTGAATCGCGCACTTTTTCTATAGAAGCAGGTTTTAACAAAAACGTTTCTGTTAATCACTCAAAGATCGTTAGCGGATTCTGAAATAAAGAATCATTTCAGGCTCATAATTGTTAACGTTGTTTACACAATTCTTTAATAATGTTGAAATTTTATCTTCATAATCCGTGGAAAAGATCTAGAGAAAATCTCATGTGAAATATCATTGAAAACAATATAATTAGCATAATTTGCCATACAGTTTTCAAAAGTTGACTATTTTTGTTTTTACTACTGAAGAGATTACCGCTATTCCTTCCCAATGGTATTAATTGCAAAATTGTATAATTGATATTGATAAAAAATAATGCAAATAATAGAGAGCAATTTTTATTTTTTAAATCTTCACCCAAGTTAAATACTACTTAAATGTTATTATATAACCACCTGCTAAAAGAATAAAATTTAAAATCTTAAAATGTTAGAATTCGATGTAGTTTTCTTAAAACGAGTCATTAAGAGTAACAAAAGTTTTTTTGAAAAACATTTAAAGAAATTCGGAGTATGTTGTTAAGAAATGCCAAAGCCGGTATGATTTTCCAGTTAAAATCTTCAACGGAACAGTGTCCTCGAATGTATTAACTTCCCAGCTTACATTATGTTTCAGTATTTCCCCGAAAATAGTTACTAAAGTATTAAGCTCAGTTGAAGGAGCTCTCTCGCAATCCACAGAACCTCCGGGAACCTTTAATAGTGATATTGAGTTAAGACACCGTTTTAATCATAGAAAACACATTGTCCTTGTTTTCTAGTGTTACGTTGTGAAAGAACTTTATCCATTGTAAGGTATACACAGAAAGAATTCTTTCTACCAAGAAGACGAATCCCAAAACATTAATGTGTATCTGATTTCATAATACATTTGGTTTGAAATTCTTACGCAAAACACCAGAGTTTCAATGACCTCACATGTCGAAAATGCCAAAATTTCGTCTTTCTTTATTCTTTACTCAAAATGAGATTTCATGTCTTCTTAAATGATGCAAAGAAGTTGCAATGTGCTCAAGTGACTTGAGTCTCTAGACAACTTCGTAGCACAAAATTTTTGTCAAAAAGTCTGAAAATATGTGACGAATGTATAGATTAATTTTAGATCAGATGATCATAATCATGATTCGTGTTTAAGGACGTTTCAAAGTTCAAGGTCATTAGACACATTGATATTAAAAGCATAGATCCAATGCGTCAGTGGTGAGTTAAAATTATGTTTATTAATTTCAAGATAACATGAGTAAAATATAGTAAAGTCTGACTAATTGTAAAATAAAGTAACTGACAAAAACAGTGTTATTTGAACAATGCAAAATCGGTTAATAAAAGGCAAGTTAAACAAATTATCCTCCTCTCTGAGATTAAATTAAAATATTTTTTTAAGAAAGTTCAAAACAGTGTCGGCAAGGTGAGGCCTTCTCCGAATATCTCTTGAATTATTCCAATGCACAAGGACATGCTATACAGTAAGGTCTGTTATTCATTTCTACTAAATAAGGGGGGGGGCACGTCGCAAGATGTTTATGCAAGCAATGGCTGTGCCCGATCCGAAGGCGACTGGGAATTGCTGCCTCGAGTCCCGAGTCGTTGAAGACCATATATAGACTTTTGATCCTCATGAGTTTGAAATAAAGAGTTTTGCCACTCTATATGCCATGCACACAGAATGCAACGTTGGATAAAAAGCTTGGTTTCAAGCACAGGTACTACCAAAGGGATGTCTCAGGCTTCCTCGTAGCAAAATTTTGCAATCTGGGCAGCTGTCTTTTTTCAATTATTTTCACCCTACCAGGGACACAGGAAAAAAGGAATTAAGTTAATAGAGAATTAAACGATGTCTTCGATGTACTTGATCTGTATGTAGTGACGAAATATGGAGGTATAATGTGGTAGTGGGTGGATATCGAGAAAATGTTCAATGTTTTCAATGAACCCCGTCTCTCTGTAAACAAACGCATGGGAACAAGAATTATCTACTCTCTCTTTTCAGGGCCCAACATTAAGAGTTTTTTTTTGATGAAATTCGCCGTTTTTCCACCGCACAATTGCTATTTTTCGATTCTTTTGAGGTAAAGTGAGAAAATAAAAGGAACGACACACCCATAGATTTCCGCAAAAAAGACAAGGCAGACAAAAATTAACTCGTGAGATTGGCTGAGCGATGTATTAAAATTTTATACCTTACATGATACCTCAGGTAATGGAACAATATGTCATTTGGCAACATGAGGAATATTTTCAAACAATTGTGTCTAAACTTATGTCCTTTTACTTTTTTACCTTCTTTTCTGTTGTGTTAATCTTATTAGCAGAAGGGTGGGTTGGGAGAATGACAGATGTAAGTTTTAAAAACATTCAATTCTCCAGTAACAGAATTTTGTCTTAATCTTGATTTTATCATAATGTTCTTTGTTGTAACACGTTTTTGAAAAGTACGTATAAAAGAGTTTGAGAACAAAATAACCTTTTGGCACCCAGTCTCACTTTTTAAACGATTTTTAACAGTTTCAGTGTCAGTGCTGCATGGAATACTTATCTTCAATGATCTCCTTGCAGATATTTTAAATGCATGTGCAAAAATATCGCAGAACAAGAAAGCTGTCAAGAATACGTTAGAAATAAATTGCAGCGAAGGCACGAAATGACAGCAAAGCCCTCCACCTTCTTCCCGCATAATAATCAATAATAAAGAATCCATATAATTAAATGAAGTGGAGAGTTTTGAAACATACGGAGAAGGGGCGGGAAGAATATAAGCCTACGCAACGTAGTAATAACATTCATTTGAAAATATTGTAAGGGATAGGGTTTTTATGTTCAAAATGTGTCAATACCTTTTTTTACCATCTTCTTTCTCCCCCTTACATCGTAAAAATAGAAACTGCAGGAGTAACTATGCACGGAAATCGGTGATTTTTCGACGCAACAACTTATTGACGGGCCCTGGAAAGGAAAAAGTGGATAAATATAGTCATATAATAATAAATTTCTTCGTCTGACATGTGTTGTCAGAACCCATGTTTTGTGAGTCCTTGATGCCAAAACACCGACTGACGGTAAAACGCCTATCTGCTGGTCATTCTACGTTCAACATCAACACCAAAACTAGGCCTTCACATAATTTTGCACTTTCACTGCCCACTGGGCCCGCGCGCAAACCACTCGAGTGCAAAGCGGGCGGTGCGAAGGGTGAGGAGAAGACACATTCTGCGAGTGGGAACCACCAATGAGATACGTTACGGACTGAAACGCACTGTTCAATAATATTGCATTTTATACTATATTGCAAATGTTTGTTGTCGATATATGACATTATGTCGCCTGTTTATTACCATCCTCTCAGTATCTTGCAAACAATATCAAAAGTTCTTGAAAAGATCGCCAAGAAACAGATTGAGCATCACCTTCAAATTTCAATATTTTGAACAAATACCAGTCAGGGTTCAGACTCAGTTAAACCACAGGAACTGCTCTCCTTAGTATAATTGACGACGTCAGAAATGCAATGGACAACGGTAAAAACACAACTCTCCTCCTTCTCGATTTTGCAAGACTACCGATTCGGTCGACCATGATAGCGATGATAAAAATGATGATTAGCGAAGATAAAAAACATTAGATATGCCATATTCACACTCATATGGTTTTCCACCTAACAATATGAGCGGCAACAAAAAGTTGTGTGCGATGACAGTGTGTCTTGTACATCACGCGGCGTTGCACAGGGCTCGGTGTTGTGAGGACCCCTCGCACTCCTTATTTATGTTAATGATATAGGCAAGTCGATAAAAAATTGTTGTCACCACATGTGTGCTGATGATCTCCAGTTCTATATTAACGGACCCGCGTCTCGCGTTTTTAAACTTGTTGAAAAAATAAACGAAGACCTACATATTCTATCCTCTTGGTAATCATCAATGGGGCTACTGCTAAAGCGCAATAAATCTCAGTGTCTTGTAATCGGCTCCAAAAACTCCCTAGAAAAGTTATGACTTTCCGCTCTCCCTGATATTTGCATAAATGGAACTTCTCTACCGTGGTGTAAGGACGTGAAAAATGTAGGTGTGCAAATGGATAATACTCTAAACTGAAATGTTCAAACTGATGAAATCTGTCAAAAAATGTTCGCGACCCTGCATGGTTTGAAACGCATGGGTACTCTTGTACCTACGAAAACTCGTCAGGCACTTGTACAATCCCTCCTTGCGCCTCCCTTTCATTACTGTTACTTTTCATTGACTGACATAAATTTAAAACAGCAACGTAACTCGTAAATTACAATTAGTTCAAAATTCATGCAATCGTTTTATTTTCGTCCTTAAAAAATAAGATCATATTCAACTTTTTACGCGCAATCTAAAATCCTTGCCGTTTATAAAAGACGTTTACGACACTGCCTTGTTCTTCTCTACAAGATTTTAAATAGTGCTTATCATCCCACCCTCTCACAACGATTTCAGATTATGAAGACAGCGTGTCCGAGCGTGACGTCTTATTTGTATTCCTCACCACAATACCTACTTTTAGCAAATCATTCCCTGTTACTGCCATTCGTGCTTGAAACAATCTTCCCTACTCTATAAAAAATAGTTGTACTTTCCAAAGGTTTAAAAAAAGTTACAAACTGGATTCTTGAAAATACTACTTAACGACATTGCACTTGCTCGTCTGCTAAAACTGAGGACTAGGTGGACGCCATGATGTTTCAGTGCTGTGACGAAACCCATTTTTCTTCCAATCCTACCTATTGTACACCGTTCTACTCCATTTTTCAAATAAATACTTCCATCTCATCCTCTATCCTTTCCCATATTCTCTCTCTCTCTCTCTCTCTCTCTCTCTCTCTCTCTCTCTCTCTCTCTCTCTCTCTCTCTCTGGATCACTAAAACCCTCACTCTTTTGTTTCGTTTCTCTCGTACTTTTAATTTTAAGTTATTTAACTTATTTCATTATTTAACCTTAAAAAGTAAACAAATATCTGTTGCAAATACACAAAAATTTTGTCCATTTTATTTTAATTTTACACTTACCCTCATTCAATCACATTTACATTTACCCTTATTAAATAATTTGATTACTCAGCAATCTATTTTTCTTTAAAATGTACTTGTACACTCCCAATCATTTTGAAATACCGTATGAAGAACCAAACTTTCAACCCATATTCACTTTTATTACAGTACACATATGTGTGCATGCCTGTGTAATGAGTACGTGATTATGCTTTTGTGCATTTGCTCATTTGCGCAACGTAATTCAACGTATGCGACGTACGTGCATTTGCCCACATGTGCTTGTATTTCTTATAATATTCCATATCCTTTTTCGTATTTTGTGTGCACTGAAATTGCTAACTATTATTGTGCTTTTGGCAGAGTATTGTGTCTTGGCCTAAAGCCGCCATTTTGATTGAGGTTTACCTGGATTTACTCAATCGCTTAAGGAGCATCCCGGGATGGTCCCTTGTTTGCAGTCCCTGGAATATATGTCGTTGACTTACGAGTGGGAGAGGTTGTGTCGTGTTGTCAAGTCTTGGGCATATTCTCATTGGTAGAGGTCCCAAATTTTCATAATTTCTTCTTTTTAATGTGAGGTTTAAATTGTAAACTTTTCCTAAAATTGAACTGATCATATCCACGTTTCAATCCATTTTATTACTTAATTTAATAACCAAATAGTTTTATAATATATTCTCATATTACTAATATTATTTTATTATTATTATTATAAAATAAACGTATTGTCAGTACGAAATACATAATCTTCCAATCTTTTCCATTTCTTTTAAGGCTTGAACTCTTGACTCCACGTGTTTTCGCTGTGACGATATTCCCTATTTTTTTTATCTTCTTTAGGGGTAATTCAATAATATTACTCAATCTTAGTTCCTTTAAAACCTCTGTGTAAAATATTTAGTGGAACGTATTAACTTTCACTGACTTATGCAAGATCCTTCAAATCCTTTCTGAACTATAATTTCTGTTCATAATTTTCTGGCCAGATCCGAAAACAAATTCTCAGTTCACCACCACGAGATCCAGACGCGTAAAATGGCACTTAATATCTTCAATGGCGGACGGGAAGTGGTCTAATCGTGAGTGACGGTCCCGCACATACGTACACTCGCAGTTCCTCCAATACCGCACACGAATTCTTTTTTACTTTATTACATTACAACACGATCAATTCCTTTTTAAAATGTGCCTCGTAAAATCATTTTTGTCATGAAGCTAGAATATGTTTAATGGCAATTGTTTGCACTGTTTTTCCTTTCTCGCATGACGTAGATTAAACACCATGCTCTCTCGTATACGTACACACATTAAAACTCAATAGTTCTATAATTAGTATACAAAATTATGAAATGTTGCGTCAGAGAGTTGCGATTTTTCGAAAGAAATCTTGTATTGTGCGGGCTTAATAGAGAAAAATATTGTTCCAACAGGTAGGTAATTACTTCCTGTAACACGTTATGTACTCAGATTTACGGTTTACGGGTTCTTCATATCAAAATGTTTGTCCATGGCGTTTAATCCACTGCACCATCACCACGCAATCCACTGCTCACTGCACTATCCCTCTCTCCTCCAAAACGATCACTGCGCCACCCATCCCGCCTCCATCATCCTCAGTGCACCACCCTTCTCGCCACCATCACCGTCACTGCACCACCACCTGACTTCTATCGTCCTCACTGCAACACCCATGTGGTTTTCATCGCCCACACGAACTGTATCCAGAATACTTCACGAACGCCCAACTCGTGATACAGAAGCGTTAGAAGGGTGCCGGTGCCACGAATGCCTGTCGGTCGGAGCGAGGGGCCGAACGGGCGAGGGGGGGGGGGGGAGGTGCTGAGGTGCGTCGCAAGAGAGCCGTGGGGGCTCGGGGTCAGCCTGTGCCGAACAGCGGCGGCGCGTGTGCGTGTACCTAGAATAGTAAATAAATCAGTCTGTATAGTAAATTATCAGGATAGTAAATAAAGTTCTTTAAAATAGTTCCTACATTATTACTGCGTGCTGACTACTCGAGGAGACATGAAGGCGTTGTTGTCGTCGTCAGGGTTGCGTCATAGTCGCCGGTTGTGGTCCCAGGCCGACGCCTGCTTCTGCTACCACAGTGGTGAGAGGTGCGCGTCACGCACTGAGTTTTCTGCCTTCGGGTGTGAAAAGTATCACTGTTGCGCGACCTTTATGCTCAATTTCTGACAAACAATGGCCATCGTCATCGCTCAATGCTGCTCGCTGGACGCCTATTTCGCCAGGGCGTACGGTAGCTTCTATTGTCTACTCTGACTACAAAATTACGTCTCTGGATGGAAATTGGTGGACAGTTTACTACCGTAAAGAACGTTGTATGGTGCAAAGTGTGCATCACCTTGTACTTAACAAGTAATTTTTAAAATATTTGTATAATTTTTAAAATTGGTTTAAAAAATGTTTTGTAAATGTAGTTTCATATTATGTAGATGTGTTTTATAATTAGTGTATTTTAATATAACGTATTATATCCGATTTTACATATATATTCCGTATTCTTACTGTTTTCATTACATATTTATGCACATATTTTGACGTTTTTTCTGACTCAGGTCCCTACTCATTAGTAGTACTGCAATTCTTTTCCGGTGGACATGTGTAAATTTGAGATGGAGAAATCTAAACATGGTGTCACAAAGATGGCTACCAGGACCAAAAGCTGAAATATTGGTGATGTTGGAAGCAACGAGAAGTGCCGAACCGCCAAAACTTTAATAGAATATACAAGAATATATCATCCTGTAGATTACTGTGAAATGAACTATTATCGAGGGTCTTTTTTATTAAGAAACATTAGTTTTTGATTTTCTAAAATGCTTCCTTTTAGTTACAAGTTTATGACGTAACATACATTACTCATGTACTTGATATGGTACCACACCATATACACTGACGGTCCAAAAAACTGGTCCAGCCATGCGTACTGAAATAAAGAGATCTGAAACCAATCAGAATATGGCACTTCGTTTGTCAACGACCATATAAGACAACCAGTGTCTGGCCCAATTGTTAGATCGGATTCTGGTGCTCCAATGGCAGGTTATCTCCATTAAGTGAGTTTGAACGTAGTGTTTAAGTCGGCGCAAGAGAGATGGGGCATAGCATCTCCGAGGTCGTGATGAAATTTGGATTTTCGTGTACGGATATTTGACGAGTGTACCGTGAATATCAGTAATCCGATAAAACATCAAACCACTGGTATCGCTGAATAAAGATCGTGCAAGAACGGGACCGACGACGACTGAGGAGAATCATTACACGTGGCAAAGTTGGAGTGATATGGGATCCCTGAAACGTCTGAGAGTTGGAGTGGTATGGGATCCCTGATACGTTTGAGAGGTGGAGTGATATGGGATCCATACGAAACTGAGAGGTGACATGTACGTAAGCATCCGAACTGATCACCTGCACCAATTTATGTCTATTTTCCATTCCGACGGACTTGATAGCAAGATAATGCGTCAGCCCACGCGTCCAGAATTTCTACAGAGTGCTTCCAGAAACACTTCTGAATTTACACTTCCACTGACCACCAAAATCCCCAAACATGAACATTATTGAGCAGATCTGGCAACATGCTGTTGAGAAGAGGTCTCCGCCCCTCGTGCTTTGACGAGTTTATGTACAGCTCTGCAGGATTCATGGCGTCAATTACCTCCAGCACTACTTTAGACACTAGTCGAGTCCATGCCATGTCGTGATGGGCACTTCTGCATGCTCCTGGGGGGCCTACACGATATTAGGCTGGGGTACCAATCTGCTTGTTGTTATTGCTCACTCCTCATACCCCAAACTCTTCTAATTTAAGTCAATACACGTTTATATACAAGACACTTCAAGAGAGGACAATATTTTTTAAGCATAAATTAAAAAGTAAGTTTGATGAAAACGTAGGCACATATTTCTTTCACAATAATTTTATTTCTTAATATGGTCTATTTTAAAGACCTAACATAAGTAATTTAAGAGAAATATTTGTTTTTCATTCTTTAGTCGATCACATTTCTTTGAAGATGGGTGCACTTCACTTTAATAATTCGCTCCAGGTCAAGATATGCTATGAAAAAGAGTAACAATAGGAGCTACAGTGTATTTTGGAACGACTCGAGACTCGAAAAGGACGTCCCCACGAAATTGCCAGAGTGTAAATTTAAAAGAGGAAAAGCAGAAGGTTGAAGAAAATTGGCGATGGATAAAAGTAGAGAGCTTAGAAAGTAAGTCAAACTATGATGAAAAGAGAGCTTTTATATCTTTTGATGCTCTTTGCCAAAAACAGAAAAATGAACAACACTGGCAAAGTACGATTGTGCACAGTAAATAGTGAAGACTGTGTCTAGTTAGATTTGGTTTGTTTTCCCTGCACCGATATTTTCGTTTTCAGCAATGATTCGGTGAAGTTTGCAAGTCAACGTGTTCAGTCTCGTTGCTTTCTCGAGAGTGAAAATCTTTTCTGTTATTTTTGTGGCTATCACGGGAAACGAAATGCTAAATTTCAAAGAATATTGAATAACTACTTTAAATATTGTTTTTTAAATAAATGTTGTGAATTGTCCCAAGAAATCTTTATACAATACTAAATAAATCTTTATTGAAAAGTTTTTTTAAATATCAATTTTGTTTGTTTGATATTTTGTTGGTGCATTGAAAATTACTTTTATATATTTTTAAACAAAGAAACATGTTTCTTCAACAACTTTCCCTCTTAGAACTAAAATGAAAAGATAGGGAAGGGTGTTGGGTTTAACATGTGAGAGTTCTCGCACGGGTCCGATAGTTCGTCTATTTCAGAAACCAGCATTATCTACAAGAGAAAGAAGATCCACGACTTTCATTCCGACGTATTACATCCCCATTATTCAGAAAAAATTCTACAAAGGAAGTTGCATGAGACATATAAACAGTTTTTTATGCAACATCACTTCTCCCTTCTCTTTCTTCATTACAATATTTATATACAACATGTTGTAAGTGGAACAGTAAGAAAACAAAGTAAGTATACCATTAAGTAATACTACCTTCATACCACAATAACTTAATGGTGTAATTAAAAACATCTACAAATCACAATATCTCTTACTCAAAATGAAAGTGCAATTTAGACTTCCATTACTTAAGGTCTTATCTAGTGTAGTACTCGTATTTGTGAAGATACAATTTGTATTTTTGATCTTCTCTTGGAATTTTTTCCCCAATGAGACTGGACGGGGATGAGATTTTGCGTTCCGAGGGAAACGTCATTTTGAGAATAAATGAACGTCCTCGAAGACATTAGTTGAGGAAGCGCAACATCGTAACTCGTAAAGGAACTACAAGGATATGCAACTCAACTACTACACTGAAGTGATTTATGTGCATATTTGTTGAACGTATCTGACACGCATTGTACAGTGTACAGTGTATAGTTTCACAATACGTAAGTGGAATACCTGTTTGCCCACGATACACCAAACTTTTATACAGGACTTGGATACCGCGCGTTTTCGTTTACAGAGTGAATGGAAAGGAAGAGAGGACGGCACAGCAAGGACTTTTACTTACGCGCTTCTTCAAAACCGAGAATAGCGAGTGTATGTAGATGTGACTGCGCACTTTTTTTTTCCCGCCGTGACCCCTACTTTAAATGAGTGCGTTGAAGACCCTGGCGTTTCAATGGACCCACGCAGTTGATTGGGGCGGAGGATTTCAGGGATTGAAGTCAGGGGAGAGGTCATGGGAAGGGAGGATGGGGTGGTGGGGAGGAGGTTTGTTGAGGGGGCTGAGATTTAGAGTTGGGGTGGAGGGAGAGTCAGAGTGGTGGGGCGTGAATGTGTGTGGGGAGGGAAGCGGTGTTTGGTGCGGAGGATTCAGCGGTGGAGTCAAAGGGAAGTTCATGGAAGGGGGTTGGGTGGTTGAGGCGTTGTTGTAGTGGGGGACAGGATTCCGGGTTGTGGTGAGGGGGAGGGTTACGGGAGGAGAGCGAGCGGTGGCGGAGCCAAAGCTCCCCCATGAAGCACGTGACCGCCAACAGGAGCCCCACCAGCAGCAGCTCCAGGTGCGGGAGCAGGTCTGCCAACTGTAGCACTCGAATGGCGGGCGTTCGCTCGTCGTCGAAGGAAAGATGGCGCCGATCGGGGTGGTATTGGTTCCACACGTAAATGTTCATTTCGGCAGCGTGTTGGTACAGACCTGCTTGGCGCATGCGCCAGATGATATCTTCGACCACGTGTTTCCAAGGCCAATTGCTGAAAAAGAGAGGAAGTTTCATTGACATTAGTGATACTAATTTATGAGGAGAAAACATGATCGAACCGTTCAAAATAGTGCAAATAAAATGTAATATATGAAATGCTTTAATATGTCACACCCGGTGTCCGAAACATTTTCAATTTGCGTATTTTCGCGTTAATTTTAGCATTATGCATGCAATTGTAAAGTAAAAATACATTCGATGCAATTTTTCTTTATTAAATTGCCTTGGAATAATTTCTGGTCTGTGAGAGAAGTGATAAACGTAGAAGAGGAAACGTTATGTAATGCTGCGGAAAATCAATTTCGAGATTTCAATGGAAATTTACGTTTTGGGGGCTCCTGATACTGAATAAAATTTTTGTTTTTAAACGTCCGCCAGTTCGTTCGTCTGTCTGTGAATACTACTAGCGCATAAACTATGGTTAAGATTTTTTTCAAATTGAAGAATCCCCTGTTCATCTGGCTCAAATTGAAGCTTAGAGATTTTAAAAAAC
This sequence comes from Gryllus bimaculatus, assembly GCA_017312745.1. Lineage (NCBI taxonomy): Eukaryota > Metazoa > Arthropoda > Insecta > Orthoptera > Gryllidae > Gryllus > Gryllus bimaculatus. Next base: position 118,787 of record BOPP01000267.1, read on the forward strand.
ATTTTTCACAAAATTGCTTCAATTTTTTAAATATTTCTTGTAATAGTGTGATAGTCCTATATTGAATTGAATTTATGCCTTATTTTACGAGGCGAGACTCAGGCCATGAGGCCATACTCTTCCGGCTGACCAGCAAATTTCGCTACACTCCTTTCACCAACTAGCAGAGAAAGGAGGTATTTCTTGGGCGAGAATCAGGCGATATGAATTTAGCTCAGAGGCGTCATTTAGGGTCTTTTAAGCAAGTAAATCTACTAACATGGGACAGCTGGCTTTACTTTCCCTCCGAAGGAAGGCGTACGAAGGACTTTTTCGCCCTTAAAAATCCACGGCTACGCTGACCGTTACACCATCCCCCCCGCATATAGATGCGATATGTCCGATTTTCATAGTCAACTCGGGATTTTCGAAAATTTCATAAATTTAAATTATTTCCAGAGACTCCCCACAACTACAAATTTTAAGATAAATATTTTCCCATCAAATGAATTTTTTACATAATTACTTGTTTCATATGTCATATGCATTTTTTTGGAACTTTCAGTAATTTTTGCGCAAGACTGCATGCAATATTTGCAATTTAAAAAAATAAAAACAATATTTTATCAAAAACGGCTTCACATGTTTTCTAAAATTTTTGGTAGTGTTAGGGCTAAATACACTCTGTAAGTTGTCATAAACGCCATATTCCTCTATCCTTTTGTTTTTTTAAAAATTACAAATATGTAATATTTGAATTGTCTCACATGTCGTTAATATTTACATTAACGGCAATTTCTTCACATTAATGTATTTTGAGTGAATGTGTATAAAATAATATCAGGTACATTTTCTCGAAATTAACAGGTTGCTGTGAAATGAGCTCAAAATTTTGCATTTTCAGAAACGCCATTTTTTTAAGATCTAAGTTTTTTCTTCAAACTTTTTCAACGGAGAGGCCTAACTGTAGTGTTTAATGAGACAAAGTTGATTTTGCTCTATTGTGTTTTTTCAAAAAGTGTACAATTTTTATAAATATCTCTCACGCCTTTACATGCAGATTTCCAGCAATCTGCAACCTTATTGCAAATGTGTTTTTACTAATTATAATGATCCTGATTTTTACTTCGCTTATTAACAAAACACAATAAAATTTCTTGTAAAACATCCTTCACACTAACGTTTGACATTTACGCATTGTCATCTTTAGGCTAGGCAATAAATTAAGTACAACAATTACTAAAAAAGAAAACTAATTACATTTCTTAAATATTAGTATATGAATTCCTTACTGATCTTTTTTCAATATTAATATATCTAAATAAACATATTCTGTTTAAATGGATTTAACTCAACTGTCACAACTGTGGCCATCAATTATACAAATTTCGTTTCTTTGAAATGCCTTGTCTTTGCATAAATGTTTTCACATTCATTTTAAATGCTATATAATTTAATATTGACCTTATGGCTTATACCTTAAGGCAGATTTAGATTTAGCCAAAAACAGTAAAAACTGTATGTGACATATGAGGGAGAAGATCATCTGCGATCTTTTCTTGCGTTCCAAATTCCCTTTCCATTATTTTAACTCTAAATAGTTGAAAGATGAGTAACAGTTACAGGTAAACATAAAAATATAAAATTTAAAAAGTCCGAGATAATCAACATTTGAAGAAATAGACATTTTCGTTCCCGAGTTATAGAAAACTTATTTGCAAAGGTAAACGAACTGCAGATTTGATTTTTCTGCATTGCTAAGAAAAAAGGAACTCTCCCTTACCTCTACGCACAAACGTACGCATAGTGAAGCTAAATTTAATCCAGAAACAAAACAAGGAGCCATCTCAGAATTTGCTCAATAGATCAATGAAACTGAACTAAACCTGATCGAGATGGGAGTCATTGTCCCGGAAGCTGAAGTACATTACTTGTTACAAGCATATTATGTCTTTTTTATACAAATATAATACAAATGTAAACTATTTCAATATATATCGCGGTTTTGTTAAAATAAATAATAGTTTTCTTTTTGATTATCAGTATAGTCTGATTGTAATACAACTTTTGCAGCAAAATATTTTACTTTAACTAAAATGTGTGTACCGACTTCAATTGTTTAATGACATCTGGCAATGGTTTGTAATCTAACGTACATGTATTGTATATAGATTTCTGGTAGTGATATTGACACTTTGTGAACGTGATTTCTACAACGTGTGTTGTAATTATAAATATCAGTATTGCATTAAAATATGTTCCCACCGTTAAGTCAGTTTTGACAAATATTACAGATTCGTAAATAAATGGGAAAAGCAATTGTAAGCTTCCAATCTCAATGAAGAGAGGCTTGCAGGGATCACGCAAATGGCATTTTTGTATTATTTGAATAATCTTGTTTTGCAATCTAAATAGCTGGGTACTACTAACATTCTAATCCCTAGCATATTACGCCATATCTCAGGCGGGAATGCATATTTGCAAAACATACGCAACGAGCTGGATGAAGGCTGATAGAATTTGAAAGAATTTTCAATGCGTAACATAATGAAATTAATTTAGTGTTTAATTCTGTTATTTGTTCATTCCATTTGAGGTTGGTCTGAATTGAGAGACCTAGATATTTTGTTACCTGAACAACAGATAATTGCATATTGTTTATTCTCAATGAAGCATGCGATTGCTGATTTGAAATGCAAAAATGCATTGAAACTGTTTTTCCTTCGTTAACTATGAATTTGTTATTACAAAACCAATTTGAAACTTCTGAAATCGTACTATTGTTCTTCTTTACAAAAAACATTCGTGTCATCGGCAAAAAAAAAACAGTTGGAAGAACTGTTGTTAATATACGACATCATATCGTTTACATATAAAAGTAAAAGGATAGGACCTAAGTTCTAACCTTGCGGAACCCCATATTCAATTGGTAAAGAATTAGAAAGATATGTAAATAATGTCCTTTCATGCCAGTACGGTATTTCGACTTTGAGATCGATGTTTAAAGTTCAAGGTTATTTAATTTAGGGCGTTACCACGAATTCCATAAGAAGGTAATTTTGATAGGAAGATGTTATGTTTAATGACGTCAAAAACTTTCGAAATATCTAAAAGTATTCCAAAGGGTGCTTTATTTTGGCGCATTGATGAAGCAACGTCGTTAAGAAACGAAAAAATAGCAGTTTCCGTAGATTTTGATTTTCTAAAACCGTGTTGTGAGTCTGAAAACACTTCGTTTTTCCTGAGAATAGTTTTCATTCGCGTATAGATAGCATGTGTTTTCTGCGTGAAGAAATTTCAGCAAGATAACAAATCCCCAAGTTTCACACGGAACCTAAACTAGAGTCAGCTCGTTCAGTAATTACGTTCGTTCAATATTTCAGTAATTAATTCCAAACCTACAATAGAATAATGTTTAACCAGCTCTATGGATATACCTCCAGGCCTAGGTGCTTTATTATTTTTCATATTTCTTAACACTTTGTTTACCTCTTCCAAAGTCACATCTGCTGTGATTGAATTCAAGTGCAATACGTTCATAATTTATTCCCTGAAATTTAGTTATACTTTCTGTCAAAAGATTTTCATAGTATATTTGCCATTTTCAATACCAATTGGGTCAACTAAATGAAATTTTTGGGTTGTATTCAATTTCATGGAATGTACCATTTTCCATGCCTCTTTGGATTTCGTGTTACCAATGCATTAACATCTAACTACCTGTCACATTTTTGTTTCCAGAATATATATTTTTGCCTTCTTCTCTTCTTTCTTGACCAAATACTTCATTGTTATAGTAACTTCTGTCTTCTAAATACTTTGTTGAAAGCCATCTCAAATATAATTTTTTTCTTTTCTTCAACAATACTCTTTTAATAGATACTGTTCAAAAGATTACAAGATTGAAGTTAAATGAAAAACACTGATTACTATCATTTGATATAATTAGTATGTTCCCTTCAATACCTCATGAACTAAATCATAAAGCAATTCATGAGGTATATGACCGTAATTTGACAGAAAATGAAATACCAAAACATGAGATACTAATAGTCATAAGGTCAATATTAAATAATATAGAACTCAAATTTAATGAGAAAACATTTATGTAAAGACAAGGCACCCCAAATGGAGGCCCATTAAGTGCTATGTTTGCGGAGATGGTTATCAGGAGATCGGAAAAAACTGTTCTATCAGAAGTACAAGTTCCATTTTATCACCGCTATGTTTGAATTATTGAAATACATTTACCTTAGGACATATTGTTCTGTTTCGTAATATAAAGACCATAATTATACATTACACTTTTCCTAATCCTATTATTTACGATTGCAGCAACAAAAAAAAGTATTGATTTCAAATTTTCAGCAATGAAACTTTTCCCATTATCTTGTAAGAGAGCCTTGTACTGAGTAAAAGAGCATTGTTCATTGCTCGAGTCACGAATTTAAACTTTCTCAATCCTCTGGCGTGTGGTCAATATAGTAAGGCGGAATTGTCCCCTCATTGCATTGCACTAATAGCATAAATTATTTCGAATCAGGTGTTTTCTCCAGAACTGAAGACCTCTCTTTCTTCACTAGATTCTCTGTTTACCCTCGAATGATAAATGAATAGTTCTTAAAGAAGCGACTGCTGATTGGGCGATTTCGAGGCAATCAGAAAGTTTGAAGAAAAAGCACCAAAAAATTTAATTGAAGTTCATGCTGAAAAATAAGGCAATATAATGTAAGTTTTTACAAATTTATTTTTAAAAATACGTTAAATACAATCTAAATTGAAATCAATCTGCAGCGCGATTTACTTGGTAATTCAATTGTTCACTTAAAGATATAAACATCAGTGTTGCCAACGTTGTGAAAGAAATTTATGGCGTATTTTGCTAAAACTTTGCTTGCATACTGGTGTTTAATCAATGCCATCTACATAGATCGATTTAGGAGACGTTGGTTAAATTTCTGGCATTATCACCAAGATCGGTGCGCTAAAACACGAAAAAAACCTTTTGGAAATTTCTTTAAATCTTCTGGCCCGATCCGAAAACAAATTATCAGTTTCCCATCAGGTGTCTGAGATTTGTCGAATAACGCCAAATACGTCTCGATTAGTGCACGAAAAGTGGCCTAGCTGTCATGGACGAAATCTCCGACATACGCAAACTCAAGAATTTTACGCGAATACTATATAGAGATACACCTGATTTATACTTATCAAATTTAAATCAAGTTAAAAAAGAATTACCTCATGTAAACTATTGGCATATCTATATTATTGTATTGCCAAATTTTGTAAACACCCTGAAAAATTCTTGAAAGAATTGAACTGGAAGAAAATGAAAAATTAAAAAAAATATAAACTTATTTTCCAGCGCTTCGTTTGAGGCGGTGATTCAGTCCTCGTTGCTCATGTAGGAGCCGGTGATAGAGTACACCGTTATTCGTGAGAGTAAAAGGAACAAGTGTAAATCCAATTCAAAATTTTGAATTTTTTTAATCATTGGTTATTTTTTGCGAAAAAGGTTGCCTAAATATTACATTTAATATTGTGTCTGTTGCTATTATTGTCTACCTATCTAACAAATATGAAAAGAGAAAGAGAAAGAGCTATTATTTAAGTGTTATTTAGGACAGTTTATAATGCGTATATAGCCACAAATTCTCATTTTCACCTCGTGTAACAGTGGCTTTAGAAGTGTTGAAAATTGCCTCCTTCGTAAACGCAAGATAAGCATCTATGCCGCACGACCTCCGTGACCTGCACATATTTGCCGACATTTCTTCCGCCATACTTCCAATACGCCGAAGGTCATCGCGATCCTTGACTTTGGTAGGATGAAAGTGGACTTTTATCCCCCCCCGTTACAAAAGCGTTGGGTGTACCTGGTATTAAAATTCACATACTGAACGCCTATTAAATGTTCGAGTAAGAAGTGAGGACTGAGGATAAATTCAACCCAATGCCACCCGACACACAGAGAACAGTTCAGGGTGAGCTACGCTACGTGGAACATGTGGATTTTCCTCGGCCCTCACATGCGAATTGTGCACATTAAAAATGTACCAGAACTTGTAAAGCACGATTCACGTGACCAAAGAACGAAATTCCTGGTTTTCTTTGCATTTTCACAGGAAAATCCTAGGGAATTGAAAACGGTGTTATTAGTGTCTACTGCACAAGTGCTGCGCCCGCTGGAAATGGAAAAGTCGTACTCTCTTCGTATGAATTGTTCGCCAGTCGAGGAACTGTGATGTCTTAACCTCGCGCACTGTTTCCCTTGTTCTCGCTTCCGGGGCTTCTCAGAGAGTTTAGGAATTGATTTTTCTAGAGAAGTGACGAGCTTTAAGGCGACGTGGAGGCGCTTGCTGCTGTTACACAAGCACAATTGTGTGTTTCGAAGTTTAACCTCAATTATTTATTTAACTAAATGACGAAGAGTATCAAATTTTGGCAAATTCAGCCTTTACATGCCATGTGAGATAAGGTCTCGTCGTATTAGCAAGTAGAACTGAACCATTGGGTATATGTACATTTCTAGCACTTATGCGAGATAGTTTCTCAACAAAGTAGCATTGAATAGCAATATTAAAAATACTCTCTTAGTTATTATTAAACACATTCCTTGGTTGGTGAAAGAATCTTTAAGGGTGTGCAATTTCCTTCCAAATAATATTTCACTTGATGAAGTCTTCCATATAAAACCATCAAGAAGAAATGCTACATTTTGACGTTGAATTACCATCATCCGAAATTCGTCATACGTTACCAAACGAATGCCTTGTTGAATAATTCTTTGACGTGTCAGCAATTGGGCAGGAGAGAGTCCTTCGTTTTCTGCATTAATCAGAAAACTATAGTATCCCGACGCACCGTAGCTGATCACAGGCATTGAGGAGTCTGCCAGTTGCTCTAGAGTGTCGATTTCTGGAAATTTTTGGGGTTTGGCGACTAGAGAATAGAGGCGCCCCTGGACACACAAATCGTAAGAGATGTAAAGATTATTGCCCATAGTAAACTGTGAAAGTATCGCTAAGAGGGTGACGTTTCACTAAAATGTCTGATAATTCTTTAGAACTTAGACTTGCTTATACCACGTGTGTGATTCATCGCATTTGCGCCAGCGCTCCCCCGATGAAGAGCATCGGCGAGTGAAGCGGCAGGCGGAAGCGGGCAGCTCAATCCCGCGAAGATGTACCCGACGAGGGCACTTTACTCCTCGCTATATGTCGCATTGACCAAAATTCCCACATCATTAGAAGGAGAACTTAAGTGGCGCGGAAACATACGGACATTTCAATGATGCAGCCGACGAACACGTGGAATCTTCAAGATGTCCAAAAAGCTTATTTTATATATATTGTATATACGTATTAAATGAATTCATCCTGTAAAACAAGAAGGTTCATTCAATTAATGAAATTACATATAGATGTATTTTTTTCCTTGTTGGTGTGAAAATTTGTATTATTCGTAAACTACATGCTAAACGCATGGATGTTCTCATATCTCAGTATTCATTGAAGTGGTAAATAGTTCACCTCCTAATTCCAGGCAGACTTGAGCCTATGCAATTAAGAAATCCCATAGCCGAGGTGAGTAGATTAAATAAACGGGTAAGCCATCAAAATGGGCCCTTGATTTAATTATCAATTAATGCTCGTGGCAACCGCCCAAAACATTCAATTGGCAATAGATATGACGGCCAAAGTGATATACTTTAAATATCAACGCGGGTTAATAATATATTTGGTAATATATGATGGTATTACACCGCCAATAATATCGCTTACAGACTAATTTTGCTTCTGTGGAATATCAATTCTTTTACACTTTTGATATTGGAATCTTGTTTTATAACTAGACGTCACCACCACAATATTACCCTTGCAATGCATGCATTATATGCATTTCACATTACTCACTAAATAAAAAAGGCTTTTCTCAACGAGCATAAGCAATTTCATTGGCGCGAAGCAGTTCGGGCCAAGAGCGAATCGCAATATCGCACGCGTCGTCGACCTGGCAACGCAACGCCGGCAGACCAGGCGCTTCGTGTGTAGCAGCTTCTCTCGTTTTGCGCGAGTGTGCAGATGAGCGCAAAGCAGACGGGCCAATATACAGTATATATCATAGAGTTGCATTCGTCGTCGTTTTGGAAATTGGACAACGGGTTACCCGGTTTTTCGCTATTATGCATGTGAAATGTTTTTTCAATGATAATGATTAAGAGATTATTTATTGTCTTTTGGTGCGTCAATTGCTTGGCCATAATTATTGTGAGAGTAGTGCATCCCTTTTCAGGGAATATGCGCGTTATTTTCTCTGTGAGTGGTGTAATCTGGCGCCGTTCTACACATCGGCTTGCGGGGTTTTCCCATCGAACATCTCTCCCCAAAAGAGCAAGCGCTTTAAGATTCTCGCCGAACTTGAATGAAGTTTAAGTCCGTGACATGTCTCGTTAGCGTGTGTATGTATATGTGTGTGTACGTGAGATGGTGCAGCGCAAGATGAAAAGAACGCGGTGCGTGTTGCGTTTGTTAAGGCACTAGTCCTGCGTTTCCCTGAATCGAAGGAAAACTATCGGTCTGAGCAGCTGTCCGCTAAAATGGTCGTTCTGATAGCGACTGATTTCGTCCTCGATATTTAGATAGTGTCGAAAATGCTGCCAGAGTTAAGAATCAAACCCATAAACCCCTGACGGAGGCACTGCTGACACTTTATTTAATGCCCTGAACTATAGGCGGATGAATGTTGCAGCGCAAAATTCACTGAACGTCACTTCACCTGGATATAGCTTGAAAAATGATAGTATTGTAAGGTCACGTTGGCTGCCCTGCGTGGAAGGAGGAAGCGGGAGCTTTTCGTACCTTTCAATCGAGTTGTTTCGAAGTCATGACATCGGGAGTGCAGTTATTACTTTCTTGCACTTACTAATGTAAGAAGAGAAAGTATTGTAATCGTGCGCCGGAAAAAAAGCGAATTTTCGACACCAAAACTTATTGTCGGGAATTGTTAAGGAAAAAGTCGATTAATTCACTTGTTAAATATAGAAAAAATTCCTCTAACACGTGGTGTAACCAGAAACCATGTTTTGTGGGTCCTTGATACCGAAAAATCGACTGACGGCCAAACGTATGTCCATCCTCCGTCTGTGCTCAACAATAGCGCGTAAACCGTTCAGCCAATTTTCTCCAAAATTTATATTCCCCAAACATTTTAGCTGGGTCCTGGATTTGGAAACCTCAATTTTTATTTTGGGGGTACTTTACATGAAACCTCTAGAGGATTACATTTTTAAAAAATTGCTCTAAATTGTTTGATTTTTTTGTTGAAGAATCCAAAAGACGTTTATGGGAATACTGCAGGTCTCATTTCTGCAGCCATTCCCGATTTTTTGAAAATTGGGAAAACAATATTTAAAACATCATTGGTAGATTGAATGAATTCCGCTGATCTTACCATTTTTATACTCTTACCATTTCTCTCCTACTAACCTATAATGCTGAACGTGAAATTTGGACACCCTTGTAGTGCTTTCTTGTCTTTTTATTTTGTATATAGGGAGTCTGGAAGATTTTCAATAAAGCACAAGGAAATGCTTGCAGCGTGGCGGCGGTGGCGGCCGGCTTAACGCGCTTACTTGCTCAATCAGTCTCATTGCTTACCTGGGTTTGCTGAGTCCCCAATTTCAATGTAAAATTAGATATTAAGTTTCGTGAGAAAAGATGAAGTCAATATTTGGTCCCCAATTCACAGTCGACCGTTGCAGCCTGTTGTTCGGCCCTCCGTCGCCCTTCGTAGAGCGCGCTGGCGCAAATGCGACCCTTCGCACCTTCGACTTTCAACAGCAAATGTGTCAACAAAATCATGCATGAGCTCTGATGAAAGTCAGCGACGCACCGAAGTGAAGGGCTCCTGCCGCTTCAAGACGTATCACTTCTTCGGGGAGTGAAGCCTCACCTCCGAAGTGATACATCTTCAAAAATTAAGTTTTTATTGATTTTCTATGCTAACGAAAGTCATTCAATAAATCAATTGTAAATATTAAATTTAGGCCAACACATACAGTTCGTATTCAGCTTCAATGAAAAATTCTGTATTAGAAAACATCACTTCAGCTAGAGCCGAGAAAAATGCTGTGTGCGTCTCTCGTAAATTTAAATATGTAGAAATGTCATTTTCTTAGACTTAGACCGATTAGCGCTTCCCTCACCCGAGGTGTCGATTTCCACGACTCAACTGTGTGATTTTTATTTTTAATAATATAATGACTAGGTATTATATTACATATATTATATTCAATTTAAATTATTTTTTCTCTTAACCTGATTAATAATAATATTATAATAACAAATTAGGTCAATACATCTAGCTCTGATACATTAGCATAAACTTTCCTCAGAATGATGTCTTGTTATATTGCTAATTTAACATGAACTTGATCGAGAATCACATGGTGGCGGGGCATGGAGTGGCTGTAGCATGTGCCTCATTCAATTCAACCAGTCCTCATTAATTTGCGGTTAGGGCCTTGACCCGATTCACACTTGATACGCGATGGACCCAAGTGCTTCAGCACTTCCATGTGGAGTAGGGTGTGGTGGCTTGAAATGATACTTTACCTTAATGATTATTAGTAAGGTGTGTACTTTCTGTATTTTGAGATTTATTTATCTTAGTTTATAATAATTTTGTGTTTGTTTAATATTAATTAATTATTGAATCAATTTATTGAAATGTTTGTAGTCCTCAAGCCCAGTTCATTTGATTTTATACTCTAGCCCTGATGAAGAAATTAAATATTTCGATACGTTGGTACAACTAATTGTTTCTTCACTCACAATGACCAGTCCCGTGCACCAACTTTATTTTATTATTCATCAACAGTTGTTATTCTACAATGATGAAAAATACAGATTACTTTCACAGACTCTTGAATGTCAAATTTGAAATTGATATTTGATTGAAAATATTTAGTTTCTAATGAGTGTTACAAAAAATAATGACTGAGATATCTTAATTCGGAGAGAAATTGCGGCTTGAATAGCATTTTATATCTATTAATATAAGCCTGAATGTACGGACTGTTTCAAAACCACTAGTTTCTCAAGTACATACAAGATATAACCTGGAATGTAAGTGTGGTCTTGTCCCAAAACGTCAAAGGGAAATGTGGGAGTAGGACGTGGCCAGGACGATCACTATTCCCTCCTCCCCCCACTTGAGGTGGACCTCCCAGACAGTAGGACTAGAGTGGGAATGTGTCGAGGGGGGGCGTCAGAATATACGCGCGTGCGTGTGTGGGTGTGTGTTTTATGTGAGCACGCGTTTGTGTACGTGTGTGCGGGTGCACGCGCCATTCATTGTAACTTCTCAAATGTTTATTTACATCGGAAGCTATCGAATTTTAAAGACACTCTGATAAATAAAAATAAAATTCTTAAGATATGAGACACTGTTTTTATAGCACAAAATAAAAGAATTTTACAACAAACTTGATCGCAGAATCTTCGTCCATTTGAGTCAAATGAGTTACTCTTTCAGAAATCTACTACAAGTATTTGGTGACAATGGCATCGAAATGAGCAGCGTTCAACATACTCCATACCCAACTGCGCCTGATATTTGGGAACATAGCTCTCGCCAGCTAGAAACCCAACAGTAGGTGGGGGATGCAGTCGACGAGCGGAAGGCGCAACATTACCTGACAGACTGCGGCGATGACGACGGAGGCGGCGAGCAGCGCGCCGGCCAGCTGCAGGCGCTGCGGCAGGGCGCGAATCCTGGCCTGCGCCACGCCGCCACACGAGGAGAGCGCGGCGAGCGTGGCCGTGAGGCACCGCAGGGCTCCATCGCCAGACACGACGCGCCACGCCAGAGCGTACGCGAGCGCTGTGGCCGCCAGCGCCCCCCAGATGCGCGCACTGAACACTCGCAGAGGCAGCGACCAGCCCGGCAGGTTGTCCGCCGGCCGAACCACCACAACCAGCTTCGACGTGTCCCACGTAGCATGGATGCATTGGTATCCTTTTTGTGCTATTCCATCATACTGAAGGATAGAGCTGCTAATGGGTGTAACCCCGTATGCGACCAACGCTCTTTGAATCATGGACGTCTTTACCAAATATTCGTATTCTGAAAGTTTATTTCTCTAAAGAATTTTTTGCCTTCTGATTTCTACAAGTAATTACATAATGGGGCCCAATTGCTAGGAAATATATATTGACTCTTTTATCTTGCTAAAGAGGGAAAGTATTGTAATCGGCGGTTTTTTCACAAGGAAACGTATTGCCGGGCTCTGATAACAATGAATTTTTAGTTTTTACGTCACATCCACAAGAGAAAGTGCAAAAGAAAGAGAATACAAGATACAAGATTCGTGTGTCAGAAATGGACGATTTTTTGACAGAAAAAAAACTATTGTCGATCTCTGGCTCGAAGAGGTACATAAATCTTGTTCCGTATGTAGTAAACGACTTTCTCTAACACGTCAAAATCCAAGTTATGGGAGTTCTTAATACAGTAAAAAGATTGAGAACAAATCGTTAGTTTGCGGTCAACGCCAACACTTACACTATTCACACAATTTTCTCTAGAATACATTATCGATTAAAACTATCTCGAAGCCTACTAGTATGAAGCGAACATTTTAAAAGTACAGTTTGGGTTAAGATACTTATTCCTGACAGCTATCAATTCATTCATATGGTGAAATAATGAAAATGAAATGTCTGATTTTTGGTAAATTCGACGTTAATGTACATTTTTTTGAAAATGTAGAAAGTTTGTTGAAAATGTAGATGTGAACTAGTAGTTCTAAAACAGCATGTTCTTTGTCAATACTTAGCACGTCCTTACATAATTGACTTGCGTTATATTATTATATTCCAGTATCTGCCCATATCAATACATCTCAGTCATCATTTATAAAATTCATTACAAATTGTAGAACATTACGAGCGAACGATTTACTTTATAGTTAATATAACAAAACAATTTTGACATTTAAAACTTACGTTTCAAACAACTTTAAGATCTCTTTGCAGTAATACCAAATTTCCAGAATTTTGTAATTGCTGTGTCGGGAGGTGGCATGCGACCTTGTTGCAATGTAATCTGATAATTCCTGAAAGCTTCTATTAAAAGAAGTGCAAAAATTCGAATAACATTTTGAAAAATTTGCGAAATTATGCTAAACTATTAATATTTGAAACAAAATTGTAAATGGCATTCTTTAAAGAAATTATTTTTCCACTTTTGCAATGTGAAATTTTTCCCTTGTTTGCTATTTTCAAAAACAGAGTTCACTAAAAATGAGAATTTTCTTTAGCGCTGTGTGCTACGTACTAAGAAAAAAGCTAAAGGAAAAATTTGGAGCTATTTTTGAGAAAATAATGATTTTTAATTTAAAAATCGACTGCTGCATTCAAATTTTGCAAAAACTACTCATATGTTCGAAAACTTAAGGCATACCGCATTTCTCAATCTACTTTGATGATCATATTTCATTAGGAACTATTAGTGCTAGAAAATTCACACGTTCTCGTGGTAAAGTTTTCTAATTTTCTTTGTGTGGACTACCCCAATCCGAAACAGTTTCGCCCAATTCTCTTGCCAGTTGCTGTCCATAGCCGATCAAAACATAGTTTTCTTAATTTTGTGGGTTCCCATTGGTAAATTCCAAATATTACTCTTAAAATATTAAAGAAGAGTAAATCCTCGCTCTACCTGGAAATTTTCGTTAAAAAATTTGGAGTATTTTAAAAAAAATGTCGTTTAAGCTCTATAGTGAAAATGGAAACAATTTGAAGTTTTTTTTCACAGGAATCTTTTGTGATTTACAAGAACTTAATTTGAAGTCATTTGGAACACTTCCACAAGAACAAATCGCTGGAAATTAATTTTACGTCATCTTAAATAGTGCTATTAGCACTATCCGTTCCAAAAGTTTGAAGAAAAAATTTTGTGCAGTTATTAAGAAAAAGGCGTTTGGATATTTATGAAAATTTTCACAGAATAGTTTTGGGTTTTTGAGAAACTTTATAAGACATCATTTAAAGCATATGTACTCATAAATGCAATGTTGTGACGCAATCGCCTAAAAGGTAAATATTAAGGACGTGAGAAGCTACTCAAGAAAATTGAATCTTTGTAATTTTTGAAAGAACAAAAGAATAGAGAAAAATGTCATTTATGTCCTGTTATTGAGTAAAAAATTGTAAGCGTAGAAGAAGTCTAGTGGTGCTACAATAACACATATTTTCTTGAGTTGTGGGAAACAGATACGTAGCAATGAAGAATTGCATTTTCTGGGATACTCATCCAAAACTTGCAAAAGACCAATTAAAAAACAAAGCACCTGTGATTCACATCTGCATTCTTTTCGGTTGTCAGGCGCTAGTGTGAATATTATCGAGAGACAAGTCAAATAAAAACATTTTTATCATTTTTCTAGAAACGAAACTATAAAGCAATATGGTGTGTATGCCATCCTATAGAGCCTTTATCACTATCTCTACTTAAGGTTTAAAAAAATATGGAGCTGTTGTGTCTTGTTTTTCTAATATTTTAAAATTTATATATTGCTCGCAATATTGCGCGAAAGTTAGTAAACATTTTAAAAAATGTACAGGACCTAATGAAAGAACTAACTATGGAGGACAAATTGTATTTGAAGCAAAAATGTATATCTTTAATTTTGATATTTTAAAACACTGAAAAATTCATACTTTCGAAACTTTCGAAAATTCAGTTAAACCTGAAAATTGGATCTACACCAACTTTTATTATACCAAAGTATATTTTACTCTATTCTTACAAGAAATTTAAAGAAAATATTTGGAGCCGATTTTTAGAATATTTTGAAAATGTCCGGAGGGCTTGATACACCCCTATTTTGAAGAATGTTTTTGAAAATCTCAAATTTTCGGCTCTAGCCAGATGAACAGGGGTTTCTTCAATATAGAAAATATTCTACGCACGATTTAGGCGCTAGTGGTGTTCTCAGATGGACAAAAATACGGACAGAGAGATGGTCAGACAGATGGACGTAGTGAAAAGAATCACTTTTTCTATATTAGAGGACACCAAAACTTGTACTTCCGTTGAAATATCAAAACCGATTTTCCGCAGCATTACATTACTTTCCCTATACTACGTATACAAAAAAGTAAAAATTCATTACCGAGCCCTGCTGGCACATGGACACCCAAATTATGTTTTAAATTTGGCGCCACGCTTCTAAAATCTCAGTTTTGCTACTCTTTAAAGGATTTTAAGAAGAAAAGATCATACACTTTAAAGTTGATGCTTTCGAGATTAGTGAAAAAAACGCTAATCCTCTCACAAATAGCGGAAAATTCATTAGACACGAAGCTCTTTAAAATTGAATTTCAACTGCTTCAACTACTCGAATGTCACCAATAAATCGCACCACGTTCTGGGCGGCCGCGACGAAAGATATATTCATTGTCAGATTACCCGGAATCCAGTTTTGCCGCATCAGATGCGACGAGCTCGCATTGTTTGAAAATAAGAGGAGCCGCTAGTAGTTTCGTAGCGATCGTGCAGAGAAGCTATGGGAAACGTTTATTGAGTGCATGGAAAGTTTGGTTCGGTACGTTGGCAAGCAATTCGCAGCACAATACTGCAGTCTCCGTGACCCCAGACTCCAAAACGCGGCAGGAAAACGGCGTACAGAAGCACCAAGCGTAAAATTCGTAAGAAGAACTTTATTTTTGTCTAGACTGAGGTAACCATGAATATCTCTTCAGCACCCATTGATTCTTACGGCAAAGTAATAATCAATGTCAATTATGTGTTGCTTTTCTCAGAATTTTCTCCTCTGACAAGAACACAGAAGGCGATGCAAATAATTTCTCGTAGTTTCTGCTAATGCTCTCGCAATCATCGAAGCAATATTTCAAAGCCTGAACTGGCCCTGGTAACGAAAACGTGGAGAAATACATATCCAATTAAGAAAAATTTCTCTAACACGTAGTGTTGAGTGTGTTTAGGCTGTAAAATCTCTGTTTCGATTACTTAAAAAGACGTGTTAGTTACACCGTTTATAATTCACGGTTAGATGGATGGACCAATTTGAATTATCTCTGACTTTTTTGGATTCATCTCCGCCCCAAATAGCAGAATAACTAGTAAATTGGGGGTCTTGGTGGCTGCGTGGGTTGCTAGTGCCCACTCAGTAATAAAACTTCAAGAAATGCTCACTGACTTCTGACGCGAGTCAGACATTCAAAAGATTGAATTCAGCTCTGCCAACAAATCCTACTCTCACGTCCACGTCGTGACCCCTGGGTGCATAGATGTACATGTGAGCGCATCATGTAGCAAACGAGAGAGGATGAAAAGCGAGTTTCGGGCGCTTTAAATGTCGGACATACCAACTAAGGGACGAGACCCTAACAGAAAACGGGCAAGGCAAGGGACCGGAAGATGGCAGCCCCATCACTTGTCTTATCCAGATACAGACTGATACCCGGTACTGGAGAAATGAAACTACTCAAAATTTTCACAAAGTCAAGCCGTATAGAAATTTTGGCAAACGACATCGGCATGTCACGGACATGAATCTTGGTATAATGGATAGAATTAAAATAGGAAGTGGAATGTTAGAGGCTTAGGTCGGAAGGGAACAGAACTTATCACAGCACTTAAAGAACAAAAATAGACAGAGCGGACATAACTGAAACAAAAAAGAAACTAAAAGGTACAATAGAACTTGACAACTACATCATGGTTTATAGTGGAGTCCTTCAAAACAAACGAGCATGCAGTGGTGTAGCTATATTAATAAACGACAAATGGAAATCTAAAATAATTAGCTGCCTTTATGTAAATGACAGAATAATAATATATTCAAAATAGATCGAGGACATTGAACCGTTATTGGAGTCTATGCTCCAGAAGAAGGTCGGAAAGATGATACAATACAATTTTATGATGAACTACAAAAAGAGTTAAATAAATATAATAAGAGTGATTACACCCTGATTTGAAGAGATCTGAACGCAAGAGTTGGGAATACACCAATACCAGGAACAGTGGGTACATTTGGAGAATCAACTATGAATGAAAATGAAGCAGAACTGAGACAATTTGTTACATGTAATAATCTCAAAATTACAAACACGTTTTTTAGAAATATATATATTGAAAGAAGAACGTTTCTGTAATTAGAACAAATACAATGATCACCAATTATAAATTAAAATAAAGTACTGGAGTTGATCAGCGCAGTAACGCCGCCGCCGCCACCACCAACGGTCAAATCGGGGGGGGAAACGGCCAGGCGAGCGACGGTAAGTGGTGCGCGGAGAGGCCTCGAGTGAAGCACGGACGGGGCAGTGCTGCGTCCAAGAGATTTATTGTCGTTGTTAAGTGAAATTTGGACTGAGTGTGGCCGTTGAGTGTGGAACCAGGTTTGCTAAGGATTAACAATCAGATGATTAGTGGAAATAGAATTGCGCACCGGAAGTGATAAAAACTAATAAGACAGGAAATCGTGTGGCCGGTGGGCTCGTGTCATAATCCCGCACTGGTATAATATAACAGTGGGCAGTACTGTACGGACATCCGCGCAAAGTTGCGAAAGGTCGCTGAAAAGACTAGAACAGCCGACGAACATCAATCACGCGTCGTGCGTTCCAATCCGCGCTGAGAAAATTGTTCACACCGGTTGGGGTGGACCCTGCGAAATTCAATGCGGCCTTTGGCCGTTGGGACGAGAGGAGTTGGTCGCCGAGGGAGGGCGAATTTCCCGGAAGACTTCGGAGCGGAACGAAGCTTGCCGAAGACACCGCTGCCGATGCCACGACGGTCCCGGTCCGCCTCCAGAGGAAGCAGTGGTTTTTTAAAACATCAAGGTGCGTATGACCGTTCGCGGTTGTTTCCGAAGGCCTTGGCGATTTTGTAAATACTATTTGTAAGTGGTGTTTTCCTGAATCATTAAAAAATATTTAGATGTGCAAAAGAATATGTTAAACGATTAATCTTCCTATGCTACGCCAAATTCCCTGGAGACCCATTCACGAAATGTACACTGTCCTCTTGTATAATTTTATTTTGTCGTGAAGTACCGCTTCCGCGATTTACGTCTCAATATATATATATATATATATTATATATATATATATATATATATATATACTATATATATATATATATATATATATATATATATTTCTCACCCAGGTGAAACCCACAATGGCTTTCATTGATTTCGAAAAAGCTTTGACAGGTGGAATAGAGAGATTCTCTGGAATATTATGACTCAAAGGGGATATCCACAACACCTTGTTAATGCCATTCAAAGCGTTTATAAAAATACTGCAATCACAATTAATACTGGCGCCAATAAACCTTTAGAAATAATCACTACTCAGGGGGTAAGATATGGCTGCCAACACTCTTCAATTCGTTAGATAAATCAATCAATTAGGTCCGTTCAATTATATAGATACACCCACCTAAACGTTTTGTTGTTCGCTGATGACGTTATAATCCTCCAGAAAGACGAAAATAAACTTCAAAGAGCGGTACATAAACTAAACCATGTATGTAAGTTATATAATTTTAAAATGGCAATAAACAAGACAAAAAGTTATGGCATTTTATGAGAAACACCCAGTGAGATCAAAAATTGTAATAGAAAATGAAATTATAGAACACGTTTCACACTTCAATAATCTCGAATGTGATGTTAGTTCCGTAACTATAGAAGTAACTATAGAAGCTATAAATGGGAAGATAGAGGAATACAGAGAGAGGTGGAAAGAATACATAGGAAGAATGGAAAATACAAGAATACCCCAAAAAGTTTATAACTATCATCCTCGTGGTACAAGAAATATAGGCAGACTGAGGACAAGATGAAAATGAATGCTTTGTGGAAACGGAAAAGGTCATGAGCCTAATCCGTGAAGTGAAGAAGACTAGTAAAATATCGAAACAATTCACGAAAAAAGATTTCAAAACTAAATATTCATGCTAAATGGAAACAGTCACACACAATGATATTTTTTAAACTCTATATTGTTAAATAACTCCTAAATGAAGCGTTATAGAACATTGAAAACTAGAATTTGGACTCCACAGGCCTCAAAGAAAAATTTCCCATTTTGTAATCTATAGAATGAGATCTTTTTTGAACATTCAATTACATTGTTGCTGCACCGGAGCTTCTCGATATTACCCCACCTGCTCAGAGACGTGCAGAATCTGCAACTAAATGGGTGTATGAGGGACAGCGAGAGAGGGAGAGAGAGAGAGAGCGAAAGGAGGAGAGAGAAGAACGAGAGATGTGGCGAGCGATAGTGAGAGAGAGCGAGAGGCAGAGCGAGAGAGCGAAAGAGCGAGCGAGAGAGAGTGAGAGACAGTGCGAGCGAGAGAGAGAGAGCGAGCAAGAGAGCAAGCGAGAGTGAGTGCGAGAGAGCGAGAGCTAGAGCTAGAGAGAGCGCGAGAGAGAATGCGAGTGAGAGAGAGTGAGCGAGAGAGAAGCAGAAACGAAGAGAGAGGGAGAGACGAAGAAAGAGGAAGAGATGGAGAGAGAACGGGAGGGGGAAAAAGAAAGAGGGAGATGAAGGACAGAACAATGTCTGCCGGTAATTTAGCGTAATTATGCTAGTGTCGGTAATTATACTAGTAATGTATTCAAATTAAAAATGTCGACAAATTAGGATGTGGAAATTTTGAAAATAACGCCACCCCCAAATTGTCCTCGATGTTAAGTGCTAAGTTATACAACCATTGTCCTAGCAAGAAGACCCCGAATATTTAGAAGCATTTTTAACTCACCGTTTCAGCATCCATTTTCTGCATTTCAGGAATGTCGACAAGACTAAAGAGTATTTTTTCTTCTAAGGTATTTATGATTTCTTGATGAAGAGATTTAACATTCCTGCCGTTCGAAAAAACAAACGTTTCATCATTATACTTAGATGGTCTGAATATAGGCAAAAGGTGTGCATCCAAGTTACGAGAGAATAAGTTCAACTCTTCTGTTGCCTTCTTTACAACACTTCCGTCGACCATAATATACCACGCAAGATTTCCGCTTGGATGACCTTTGAAAAGTCCCACATATTTTCCAAGAGCATCTTGAAGGAAAACGATGCCTCGAATGGACATGTGACATTTCCATAACTCGTCCATTATCCTGAAATGCTCCGACAAACCGCCATTTGAAATTTTAGGCAACTCCAAACTCAGAACAGAGAGCACCACCGGCGAGCGCGAGTCGAACTGCGTCCGTTCAAAGTCGAAAGTGCTGAAATTGCCGAAGGGTTTCTGAAAAATATTTTAGCAATATATTTTGTAAGAATATTATATGAGCAAACAATCAAGCTAAATATCCAATAATTATGTTTAATAAAAATTAAGGTAATAATAATAATAATAATAATAATAATAATAATAATAATAATAATAATAATAGTTATTAAGGCTTTTAATATAGCTAAGGTGTGGCAGAGCTGTGAAGATTAGGTGGAAGATCCGTAAATAGTCTTCCTGACCTTTTGTTAAAGAGAAGATTCTGAAAACAACAAGTATTAAAGCTGTACGCACATCTTGGTGTTAGACTCTGCTTGTAACACCAAATAATGAAGAAAATGTCCGTGTTATGTGAACCTGGGCGGAAGCCATCGCTTTCCTTCCTTATTTTATCTCGATACTCATGCGTGAAGTGAAAGAAGCTCAAATTCAGGATATGCAACACATCGGTACTTGTTCTGTTCTGTCACAATGGAACATTGAAATCGCAACACTGAATTTACATAAACGATTCAAAACTCAGTGCAGTCGTATTAATCATTCAAAGCCTAGAAGTACATTTCTGATGCAACTTATCATTACCATGATCACTAATTTGGTTTCATATGTTCTTGGTGAATGTGATTTTTACTTTCTCGCCACACGAAGTCTTCGAAAGAAGAGAAAGTGATGCAATCGGGCGCAAGAAAACAAAGACATTTCGCCTGTACAAAGCTTATTGCCGGGTTCTATGTAACGACGAAGTAGATAAATGTTGTTGCTAAATTTAAGAAAAGTATCCTCT
The DNA here is from genome assembly GCA_017312745.1 of Gryllus bimaculatus. Lineage (NCBI taxonomy): Eukaryota > Metazoa > Arthropoda > Insecta > Orthoptera > Gryllidae > Gryllus > Gryllus bimaculatus. The sequence continues at coordinate 139,836 of BOPP01000267.1, forward strand.
GACTGCTGCTGCGGCCAGAATCTATGTATAGTTGCTCCTTCAAACCGAAAAATCATTTGACGGCGAAACGTCCGTCGGTCTGTCCGTCCGTCTGCCGCCTGTGCTAGCGCCTGTGCTGTTGAGCCGAATTTCTTCAAAATTGATATTCCTCAATCGAACTGAATGAACTCGTGGGTTTGTGAGTGGAAAATGTTTATTTTGATTTCTTATGGTACTTCACATGAAGTCTCAGAAACATTTAAGAAACTTTCTCAAAAACCGCTACAAATATTTTTATTAAATATTGTTGTTGAATAGGGTGTACGTTCAACGGAATGGTTCAGATCTCATTTTCGTTGACATCCCCAATTATTCGAATTTTGCAAAAAAATTTTAAACTACATAATAGAAGATATAAATTCTTCCGTCAAGTAGAGAATGTTGTACAAAATTTGATCTTTAAAATAAGTCATGTACACGTTTTGAGAAAATGAATAGTTTTTGCAAAATTTGCATTTGAAATTATCACACTTCTTTGTCTCAAAAACCGCTTCCAATTTTTTTTAAATTTTCTTAACTTTTGTTATAAAGTACGGTTAAAAACATCGCAAATCGCATTTTCTAGTATTGCTTGGAAATTTGCAAAAAAGTAATAAGATATGGTAAAAATATGGTGCTTATCTCATTTTCAGCTATAGCTTCACGTTTTAAAAAAAAAACCAAAGGACTTGCACATTTCAAAACTACAAAGTTGAGAGAGCTTTGCTTTATACAAAATCTGTTGTAAAAAATCAGGTCTTTCAAAAAAGTCAAATAGGTTTTGAAAAATGATCTGATATCACTCTCATAGTGTCCGAAAGTTATAGTATTTCTAAAGGTATTTTATAAAAACCGGTGTGTGGACGGAGGAAAGGCGCGGAGCAGAAGTTACTTCGAAATCGAGGGCAGAGGCTTTAATGAAAGTGTAGCGGTGATGGTGCGGCAAGGGCAGCAACTACGGAGGCGAGGACGAGACGAACCTATGCCGTTGGCGGATTCGGATATGCTGTAGAAGACGGCCGAATTTACTTTACATTTTAAACACGAGCATGCTTCTAAGGTTCCTATGAAGTTTGCAAGTGCTCACTCTAGAGAGTAAACGCTTAACGTTATTCATACCAATTCTGAGCATTTGCTCGCCAGTAGAGAGTATGCTCACAGATGAATCAAGCGCTCAGAGACTGCGCAATTGCTCACCCACTTTATTCATACGAAACAGAGAAGCGTCTCCAAAACTCCGGAGTAAAGAGTAATTGCTCACTTTTATTCATACCTCCCACTGTGTATGTATGGTGGTGCGAGGAGAAGGCATGGAGGGAGTGAGGAGTTGGGAGTTGGCCGAGGGTCAGAGACGGTCTGTTGGGGCGAGCCGTTGCCTCGTCACCACGTCAATGCGACACGCCCTTGGCAAAGCCCGGACGCCGGAGATTAAAATAAATTTGTGATCACCCCACTACCCTCCAAGCCAAGTGATTGTCCAGCGTGAGTGCTGGAGAGCAACACGTTCCTGTGGAAACATGAACGCACCTCCTCCAAAGTGCAAGGAACCCCAAGAGTTTGCACTGCGACGGAGTGGTAGCGGGGGCAAAGAGAGGGGAAGACGCCGACCTTGACGTTCCGGGGCGCGACGGAGGAAAAGCGTGGAGAAATGGAGGGGCATTGCACGCAAGACGCCAAATGCCACGCTTTCCACGACCTCATTTCTACTGCGCAGCTACGAGAATTTACCTTTCAGAGAATTAGTTGTGTTCTTCGTTGGCAACGCTAAAAAATTTGGAATTCGGGAATTATGTCAGCTCGCTAGGAGCGTCTCAAAAAGCTCTTGGGAGGTAATAATTAATTTATTGACGAATATATCCGAGGGTGGAAACAGCGTATTCTTGTAATTACATACTGCTAATGAGCCTAAGTGTATTACAGCTTTTTTATATTAGAGTTCGAATTTGTAACTTGTCTTAATCACAATTTGGGTGAGATCTAGAACACTAGGGCGTTTTCCTGGCTACATTAGAAGCGAATCTCTTGCCACATTGTCGAAGGATCGCAATCAGCAATATTTCTGAGGACTCTTCAGGGATGATCCGAGGAAATTGATATCCCGTCCGTAGTAAGATTGTTGACTTCATTTTCTATTCAGTGAAGGAACTGTAACAGAGCCGTTTTGAAACCCAAATTATGTTTGCAATAGACTGTCTAGTTTGTAACCTTTTCCAGTTACGAAACCGTTAGAAACGCACTCGTTTACTGCAATTTACATTCTCTCTAATTTTCATTGCGGTAGAATTAAAATTTGAAGAAGTGAAAGAGGGCATTTGAATCGAAAGGAAGGATATTTCTTAGAGTAAACAAAAAAGAATTGGGTGTTTTTAAATTTAAGTGTTATCTTGAAAAACAGATCTTACAGTTCAGTTAAATTATAATTAATGTTTAAAAAGAGGCATTGTATTTAAAGTTAAACTTAATTACCAGTAAATGCAAGAAAGTTTAGTAGTATTTACATATATAAATTTGAATTATGAGTTTGGCCACTTCTTCTAAAACGCAAGAGTTAAAAGGATACAAATTAAAGAAGGAATTTATTGTAAGTGAGTGTGTGTAATTTTAGTTGATTGCTTTTGTGTTTTTATATTTTTCTTTTTTAGGAATTCAGAATTTCATGTATTTCTTTTGCATTTATGTATTTGAATCCCTTTTGAATATATGTGCATTTTGTAGATAAATTCTTGTCTTTTGTTCAATTTCCAAAATCGAGTATGTTTCCACCGCCTTGAGACCCATGTAGTAAAATGTTAATGTGTGTAAACTGTAGTGGCAAACTCTGGCAGAGACATATCTGGTTGTCCGCTTAATCTTGTATTATTTAAAGTCATCCGCATACATACCACGAGTGTGCATTGGTTAACGCGCCACATCCTAAGGGACAGTCGGGATTTATATAGAGAGATATAGACAGAGATTCGGGTATATATTTAATAAAAATTATTCTCCAATTTATATGCAGATGTTGATGCAGAACCCTGAAGACAAAATGCAGATGGCAGTTTATACTAAATTAAATCAAGATGCAATAGAACATGGTTTTAAATATCCATATCCATCCAAAATATCTAGGCTGCCATTGAATTAGATCTACATTTAGATAAAAGACTAAATAACTTTATAAAAACTAGCTTATATGTGCGAGATCTCTCGCACGTTAAATCCCACTCTTCCCTAGCCTTTCATTTCAATATTAGGGGAAAAGTTGTTCATGAAACGTGAACTTACTTCATGACCTTATTTCAAAATGTCATTGAAAAACATGAAAAAAAAAAGAAAAATAATTTCTACCTTAAATATTGTAGTTGTACGAAAACACCGGGAAAATAAGAATTTAACGTTTGCAATTTTCGATAATTCAGCAATTTCAACGACAATGAAAAATACGTCAATCTTTCAAGAGTCTTTTACTATATCAGAGAACAACATTTAACTCAAAATGTGGGACCAAGATTGAGAAAGTTCAGAAAATGTTGAGACAATACTCCAAGTACTCACAAAAATCAAAATATTACTTTCAAACTCATAAGGCCTTAAGTTCGTTCAGGTCAATAAAAAAATATCACTTTTGGAGAATATGGTCTAAACCATTTAGGCGCTAGGGTAGCCAGACGGGCGGACGGACGGAAGACTTTCCCGTCATCAATTTTTCAACACAAGGACCCCAAATCATAGGAACATATACGAAAACATTTTTACTCAATTTTCCGGTATACAAGACCGGCTTTTCTACAAATCTAAATCCCTAAGTCTAAAAATACTTTTTAGACGAAAATTCTCCTTTTTACAAAGAATGACAGTACTTACAATATTTTCTCTTCTTACGAAATAAGAGCGAGAAGTAAACTGACACCAGGAAAAGAGCCGTGGTCAAATTAAAGCGAGATATCACAACGCAGCTTTGATTAATTAATTGATTTGTGATTCCGGGTGCGTCAACTACAATGCTTGTTGTGTAGCCCCTCGAAAGTGTGGTACATGCTTCCCTCACAGCAGGTGCCGGTGATCATCATTCGTTGAATAGCACAAACTGGCGTCGAACTGGTTTTGCTGGATTTCCAAAGAAGAAACTCACACCTGTCACGCCAAGTCGGGATAAGCATTCAGTTCCAAACAAAGTAGTGCATGTAAGTGTAAGTAAAGGTAAAATTGAAAACAGAAAATCGACGGAAAACTAAAGTTCCTTGACACGTTTGTGACATCTGCTTCCGCATTAATTTGGTGTTGATCAGAAATATATACATATTTCTGATCTGAAAACAGATTGGGGAAACCATCTGAGTTCTACGCCAGACAGCTGCTGAACCCGTCAACTAGCTACATTCAAAACCGTATGACGGTAGTCCTGGGCACTAAAGCTAAATTAACTGACGACTAAAGACTCATCACGCCACAATTTTAAAACCTCTCTCATTCAAATGGCATATTCCAGTACCTTCTCATTAACACCGATCGGCAGCGTATGGTTGACCAACATGTCGAGCAGACGCCCGAGGTCCCTCGCCGCCACGACGTATCCTTGCTGCTTCGCCACCCAATCAGGCGCCTTGGCCGGCGCGCGCCCACACCAAACAGCGATAGCAGCAGGAAGACAAGAATGTGCAGAGCAGACCAGCCCCAGCGCTCGCCCGTCGCCCGCATCCAGCACCACCCCGCCCCCTGCTGCCGCTTCACTTACTACAGCACCACAACAAAAGGCCCTCCCAGAACGGCGGCAGGGGGCTCTGGCGGCCACGCCCTCCCACGTGCCAATCACCAACAAACTAAGAGCCAAACAACACACCTCCTCTCCCCACGATGGGCCTTCCCAGCCAGCCGCGCACCACACACCCTCCCACGGCGGAAGGGGCTCTTGGGTTTGGCCACGCCCCAGCAACATGCGCAACATATACAAGGAACCAACACACCACCTCCTCTGCCCACGACGCCCCTTCCAACTCATGACCAGCTGCCCACCACACGCTCCTCCCACGGCGCAGGGGGCTTCAGGCGGCCACCGCCCCCCACTGCAAACAACAAAAGAACCAACACACACCTTCCTCTCCGCCCACGAGGCCCTTCCCAACCAGCGGCCCACCAACACGCCCGTCCCACGCCGTAGAGAGGCGCTGGCGGCCTAGCGCCCAGCCACTGCAACATAAACAATTAAGAACCAAAACACAACACCTCCATCTCCCCAGACCGGCCCTTCCCAACCAGGCGCCCTACCACACGCACCTCCCACGGCCAGGGGGCTCAGGCGGCCACGCCCCACCCACCTGCAACATAACATAAGAACCAACACACCACCTCCTCTCCCACGACGCCGCCCTTCCCAATACCAGACGCCCCACCACACGGCACCTCCCACGACAGGAGGGCTCAGGCCAAGCGCCACGCCCACCCACTGCCAACACACAAACAAAGAACCAACACACACCTCCTTCCCCCACACGGCCCTTACCCAGCCAGCGCCCACCACACGCGCCCTCAACACTCTTGCCAACGACGGCAATGAGCGCTCAGCGGCCACGCCCCCCACAATGCAACAACAACAAAGAACCAACCACACAACACTCTCTCCCCACGATGGCCACCCAGCCAGCGCGCACCTATCACACCCGGCCCACAGCGCCGGAGAGGGCTCTGGTGGCTACGCCACCGTCACCTGCAACACAACAAGGAACCAACACACACGCTCCTTCTGCCCCACGATCGGCCCTCATCACCAGCACCACGCTTCCCACCACACGCCTCCCACTGGCGCCAGGGGGCTCAGGGCTACGCCCCCCACGCAACGACAACAAAAAGAACCAATAGACAAAAGCGACACTCACTCTCCGCCACGTGATTTCGTGGCGAACAAAAGCATTTACAAGAACTGCTGTAAAACGCATAAGTATTCCCAACATGTGTTTCACGTAAACATTTTAACTGCTATTATTCTCCAAATTTTTTGAAGATTAAAAAGAAGTTTAACAATTAGTACAATGACTCTCCTTAAAAAAAGGTTATGCAGGTCATAATTTCCTTTACTTTTTGCCAATGCTATACAGTTAATGTATCTTTCTTTCATGTCAATACGCCAGAATTTGTTTTTAGAATCAGATGAGATTAAATGCTATATAACATATCACAACCTGGCGCTATCTGAGGAGAAATTTATAAGAAAAAAATGCTGCCATTTTTATCGCGATACCGGAAGTTACTGATTCCTAAGCTTCAACATATGAAATGGGTTTGAAAACCAAGAATGGCTATAACTTACATTCTACCAATTGCGTGAAAGTCCAGTATTACTATACAATCGTGGTACTTTAGATCATCCATTAAAACCACGGGATCATATTATGTATTAATATTTCACGAGAAAAATACAAAACCAATATTTCCACCAACAATAGCCGAAATAAACACTAATAAATGCAAGAGTGCTAGTCTCATTAACTCATAGCGCCCTTCTTATCTTTCGTGAGCACCTTAGCCGTTGGGGCAAGTACAAAAAAAACATCAGATGTACTTATCCTTTAAGTTTGCCATTCTACCCCATCCCCGCCCAAACCATTCGCTCAGGGGCCTCAACAACAGGAAATGTCCGGCCATGAACGAAAGCTTGTTCGCCGATAACTTGAGAGTTGCGCAGCGCACCACGTTAAAGCACTGTTCCGATCCGTGCTAGTTACCCTGGAGTTGCGTACTCCAACGGCCGCTTCCGTACTTCCCTTTCCCAGTGCCCCCATTACTCACCCCCTCGTGTCCACAAAATGCAAAGGCACCTCGCTGCCCACGTCGCGAAGACGCCAACCACTTGCCATAGGAAAAAATACGCTTGCGGAAAAAATACATATAAACTCAGTGGGCGCGTCAATCGCGAAGCGTCGTTGTCCCTGGTAAGCGTAGTTGCATGATTCATATCGCCCCGAGGAGGCATGGTGATCTAACTCCTTGGGAGTGACGATCGAGCCGATCGACAAGAATTTTCCTCTTACCACAGGTATCTTCTCAGCCAGCGAGCTCTCCTCCCCACTCTCGAGACAAGCGATCATAAGGAATCCCGCTTGGTTCATCTCGAAAGCTGTGAAGATTTGATAGCTGCATCAAGTGTACGACGTAATGTAGTGAGTGCGTGTAAGGAGAACGACGAGAAACAAATAAAGATCACGCACCGGGTGTGACCCGGTTTTAGGGGACTGCTCCAGCATTCGCCTGGTATTAAATATAAAAGCCACCCGGCCTTTAGACTTCTCGACCAGACACTAGCGGACTTTGTCCTAGCTATGTAGCTAGGGTCGAAAATTATGCCCCAGTGGCGACTCTCATAGGATCTCCCGGCCAGAGGAACTGCAGAGGCATCAATTGATCCCGCTAAGCCGTAACATATTTTAAACATATTTTTCGTAAACATATTTTTCGACCTTCCTACAACTGTGGTACTCTCCGTGTGCGGGTGTTGAGGGACAAGTATTTTAAGGAAATCTATTTGGTGCCAATACTCACCTCCAGGAGCGCAGCACGCGATGGTTGCCAAGGGCGGGTAGGTGGCGTCCACTGATCCGACAGCTGAGGGGGCTCAAAACCCAACAACGCCAAACTTTTGTTTAATGGAGAAAGCAAAAGAATTGGTTTCTGGTCCACATGGAGTAATCCTGTGAACCTACTGTTGACTACCGCAGTTAGAAGCAGCAGGAACAACGCTCGTAGCGTTGCCTTCATCATTTCAGCGAAGAGAACCACACACACAGGGAAGCGTGTCCTGACCTGGCAAAAGAAAGAAACAATTTGTGTGTTCCACAGTCATGCACAAGATATTCAAAGCAATTGAATAGAATAGTGACGAACCTGAAACTGTGATTCGTAGTGTTATAACAGTACATAGTTTGTCAGGTTTTTATAACAGCTAGGCAATATTGTACTTCTAATTGAATGTAACCTCAAGATGCAACATTTTTGAAGCACAGCACGTCACCGCTTTACCACCACTCGCAAGGCAAAACTCAGCTATTCCGAAGCTTAAACAATTATTGGTTTCTCGCGTTATTTCAAACTTATGCAATTTAAAAAAATTCAGAGTTCAATGAAAAATAGTCTGCGCAAATTAGAAAGGTAGTTTTTGAGAAAATAATTGTCTAAAACTGGCTACAGTTTACGCACAATTACGTGAAAATTAATCATACAATCGAAAATGTGTACTTGACTTTACTTAAAGATTTCTCCTTGAACGACTGTCATAAAGAAAAAATCTCAAAATTAATTATTGTAGTTGTGAGAAGATATCGAAATTTTTGAGAACTTATGCAATTTCGAATTCAAATCTTTTTAACCAAAATGGGACCTGCGCATTTTACTTTCTCGTATACCTACGTGTACGGAGTGATATATTTAAAAACGGAAACGATGGGTAATGCTGCGGAAAATCGATTTCGATATTCTAACGAAATACACGTTTTGTGGGCCCCTAAAACGGAAAAAGGGTTTTTTTTCAAAATGTCGGTTTGCCTGCCTGTCTGTCTGTCCGTCCGTCTGTCGTCTATGAACAATTCTGCACCTAACCAATGCATAGCATTTTCTTCACAGTACTCCCCAGTCGATCTGGCTCACTCAAAGGTCTGCCATTTTGAATAACATTTTTTAAAATTTTTTGGGGGTAATCTGCGCCAAGCGCTTGAGACATTTTCCAAAACTTCTCAAATATGGCTCAAACTATATATCTTATAAAAATAGTGTGAATTGCGCTTATAAAGATGATATAGGTCCATGTTTTTACTCTGAGTTCGCGAAAATTGCAAATATTGCAATTGTTTCCGGGGTTTTCCACAACACCAAACTGAAGATAGAGATTTTTTCTTGAATAGAAATTTGTTCTTAATTAGTTCTTTCATTAAGATCACGAACATTTTTTGAAAACTTTAATACTTTTTGCGCTAATTTGATTGAAATATGTGCAATATAAAAACCAGTGGTTCTCCAACAGCACGTGTTTTCTCGCAATATTATAAATGCTAATATAATATTGTTATATGAAAATTTGTTTACATTTCAACAACCATTTGAAAAAATGTTCAATATTCAAACGCTAACAATATATAAATTCATAAGAAGTATGCAAGAAAGTAGAATAATTAAAAGTTAATAAATAATACGGTACTTATACCGTTGGAAAATAAATGCTAATTGTAATGGGACGGTCGTACGAGTCAGGTGGCAACGCGTGTTTTGTAAAATTGTAGTGAATGTTGCTGCTAACGTTGCTGCGAAAGATACCAGGAAACGTTCTGTTTTTATCTACTTACAAGCGCTTTCGGGGCATCGGGGACTCTGGGGAATCCAGCCCTATTGTCTCGACACAACACACGCCTGACCGCATCCGGTGACTCATGGGAAAATACGGACGCCGATATCTTCGAGCACCGCAGCTTCGTTGCACCCTTTTCTCGGAACTTGGATGATGTTCGAGGTTCACACAATTTGGCAAGACACGGATGTCCGTCAACGACACCGCGATTGGGCGATTCGAAACAAAACGCCAAGTTCAGTTCGAGGCGCAAACACGAAACGATTTACGCGGGAGAACGAAAAGGCCTCAATCCCCTCCTCTGGTGCTTATGACCTCCCCCTGCGTGCTTCTAATCGGCCAATGAGAGCGGTGCCGGGGCGTTCTTCGAACCCAGGACGCGCTTGCTCATCGACAGTTAACGCGGCCCACACGCGGGGGAGGTCGAACACCTCTTTGCCCTCACGGACGGCGGAATGCGACGCAGCTGCCGCCTAGTGGCGTTCAGCGGAGCGCACGCAGCCATATTGGAAAGCATTACTTTTCCCATAAGGACCCTCTGGCCGACGCTAAGTGCCCGTTTCTATGAGGGGTGTGAACGGTCTCTATTTCGCACGTGTGTCTACGAAATGTCGCGATGCCTTTCAGAGTACAATATCCGCGTTGTCTCTCAGAGTACAATACATGCATGATGGCCAGTATCTCGCAGCTTCCTCGCAAGAAACAGCCCGCCTCAAGCCGCGGGTCCCTGAGGGCCATAAAAACAGCCGCCTGATGGCTGGGAGGGGGGAAGGGAGCGGTCGGACCGCAGAGTTCAGGTAACGCGCTGAATGGCTTCGCAACGTCAAATGGTTTAATTACTGAGAACGGAGAGATCGTCGGACACGTTCACGCGCGATGTGCCGTTACAATAATAATGATAATGATAATGATAATGATAATATTAATAATGATAATAATAATAAAAGTAATAATAATAATAATAATAATAATAATAATAATAATGAAATAAAATATGAAATAATACACAAATTCTAATTTACATAGCATTCAACTGCGTAATTCGGGAGCAGCAGATTGAACGCGACCAATATTTATTAAAGAAAGGTTTCAAATAATTTCTATAAGATTAATTTGTAAACGTTTAACAAAAGCTCCAATGTAGGAAAAAAGAAATATAAAAAATATACACATTCTAACTTACTATCTAGTATCGTACTACGTAGTATCTCTGCCTCAACACATATATGTTAAGTCACGGTGGCAAAGCGCAGGATTTCCGGATAAGGCGACTAAATTTCACTACCAATTTCCCAAAAATGAGCCACACATTTCACAATTTTAACATGACCTCATTAAAAATCTGTTTTTGATTAACACATTTCATTAAGAAAAACAATTATCTTCAAAATTGTAGTTATAAATAATAAAAGAATAACGAAAAAATACTCGTAAGAATTAATTCCGTATCAGGAAAGCAATTGCTAAATTATATTAAAAACCTCTGGACGAATGATGTAGCGGATACAGCATTAGTGGCACCCTTTGACAATGTAGACAACACTGATATGCAAAAACTTGAAGATGTATTCAAAGCTGGTAAAAATAAAAAATATGCATATACAGATGACCTGAGCGTATAATTAATAAAGTATGCAACTATGCAGTTTAAACTAAGATTAACAGCTTCCATAAATACTTGTTGGCTTGAAAGTTACATTCCGGATCAATGCAATGATGCATATATCTGTCCTATATATTAAAAGGGAGGCAACATTATGTAGCAATTATAGAAGAATAAGCTTATTAAGCTCTTGGTATAAAATCTATGCTAATATAATAGAAAGTAGACTAAAACCAATAATGGAAAACAAAATATCAGAAGCCCAACATGGATTCATAAAAGGAAGACTTTGCAGTGACTATATTTACAACTACCCTATTAACAGAGAAAAGACGAGAACAAAATTTACCCACATTCTACCTGGTCATCGACTATGAAAAAGCTTTTGATGAAGTCAGGAGGACACTTCTGTAGTAATAAGAAAGAAAAAAGGACCAAAACATTTAATAAGAGCTATACATAGCCTATACAGAGAAAACGTAATAAAAATAAGGGCAACAAAAAATGGAAAACATACTGCAATCATTAACCAATGTGTAAGACAAGGGTGCCCATTCTCACCTACCTTGACGAAGTCATTAATGAGTGGCTAATTTTAAACAGACAATTTGAAGTAAATATTGTATATAATACCTCAGTATTGTTTGCTGATGATCAATTCATAATAGGATACACAGATAAAGTAACCAAGAAACAATCTATAAATTAGATACTGTAGCAAACCAATGCAACATGATTATATCAATAAACAAAACTAAAATCATGGCATTTAGGGGCTGTGCGCCAATAGGAGCAAAATAACCTTTGGAAATATAATAGAAAAAGTAAATGCATTTAATTACCTTGGATATAAAATAACATAAAAATGATAATATATAAGTAAAATTAAACAGATATAGACACTTCTGTAGCACAATAGCTCGAACTTTGAAAAATAAAGTCAGGAAAGAAACCATAATGAAACTACAAAAAAAATGGCCCTAGCTATGCTGTTATACGGAAGTGAATACAGGACATTAACTAATGGCCAAATTAGAAGATTAGAATCGGCTTAAATGAAGTTTCTTCGAACCATATGAGGTTATACACTTCATGATCACAAGAAAAGTGAAGAAATTAGCAACGAATTAAACATTTCAATTGTGAATGACATTATTAAAGAATGTAGAGAAGATAGAAAAATAATTTATTAATAATGCCCGATGAAAGAAAAATCAAAGTTGCCTTGAACAACAAGCCAAAAGGGGGAAGGAATGTGGGAAGACCACTGAAAAGATTGAGTGAGAAGGAATATACTGAACAACATACTGATACATAGTTCTTGCAGTTGATGTACTTCAGACTATCCAACAACAAAAATTGATTTCAAACGATGGAGCCGTTTTTGAGAAAAATTTGTTTGAACAAAATTACAACTTGCCTACATTTCATACAAAATTACGAGAAAATATTCACATTTTCGCAATATTGTACATGATCATACTTCATAAACTATCTCTAAGGATCACATCTTATTATGGGAAAATCTCTATCTCTAAAGTTTTAGCTCTAGAAACAAGCCGAAAAAATGTTGATTTTTTGCAATTTTCAAAAAATTAGTTTTCAAGTAAAATAAGATCTGCGCCAATCTGTTAAACGTCGTTTGTACTATCACACAACGAAATTTAATTAGAAACGATGGACTAATGTTTTTGAAAATTTGGAAAATGTTTTAGGAGCTTCATGTAACGTATCCCGCAACAATTTCAAATTCAAATATATATTTTGGGGAATATAAATTTTGAAGAAAATTGACTACGGTTTAGCCGCTAGCGTTGTTCACTGACGGACAGACAAACAGACAACAAAACATGAAGACTGGTTGCACTACGTTTTAGAGGACGTTTTCTAAATTTAGCAACTGGATTTATCCACATTTTTGTAACTAGGGCCCTGTAAGAAGTTTTTCTGCCCAAAAAATTACCGTTTTTGCACGCAGCATTACACAACTTTCTCTCTACCTCGATAAGGGTAGCCGTTAATGTAAATATTAACGATGCGAGAAACACATAAAAATACATTTTTATAATTTTTGAAGAAACAAAAGATTAGAGCAATATGGCGTTTATGTCACCTACTAGAGTGTATTTTGCACTATCTTTACCAAAAGTTTAAAGAAAAAAATTGAATCCCTTTTGAGAAAAGATTGCTTTTGTATTTTTTTTTAAAATTGCATATATTGCAAGCAAAATTTATCGAAAACTATTAAATGTTTCAAAAAATGTACACGACCTTAATGAAAGAACTAATTATGGGCAACAAATTTAATTTGAAGAAAGAACCTTTACTTGAATTTTGTGGTCGTAGTAAGTTGCTGATAAAATTCATAGTTTTGAAATGATCGAAAATTCAGAGTTAACCGTAAAAATCGGACCTATGCCACTTTTATAACAGTATCCTACTCTAATCTTACAAAAAATGTAAAGAAAAATTTTGAAGCCGTTTCTGAGAAAATTTTGAAATTATCCGGAGAGCTACATGTAAAAATTAAATTTTAAAGAATGTTTTTCAAAATCTCAATCAATCAACGCGAGCGAAATGGACAAGGGTTTCTTCAATTTAGAAAAAATCCTTCGCATGGTTTAGTCGCCTGTAGTGTTCATAGGCATGAGGCGGACGGACGTACAGACGTTTTGAAAAAAAAGCAACACTTTTTCGATACCTGGGGACCCCAAAACGTGTATTTCCGTTGAAATCTGGAAATCGATCTTTCGCAGCATTACATAATTTTCTTTATACTAAGTGTATTACGTACGGTATATACGTACTACGTACACGGGAAAGTAAAATCGATTGACGCCTGTCTGTGAACTGCGCTAGCGCATAAACCGTTCACCCGATTTTCTCCAAACTGATATTCTCCAATCGATCGCACTGAACTCGAGGCTTTGAGAGTTTCAAACAAGTATTTTAAATTTTGAGGATATATTTAGATGAAGCGAGCATTTTCGTGTTTAAGTCTTGTCCCAATTTCGAACCATACGGCGCATCTTTGGAGTTGTGGTGTAAGTGATGGCGAGTTAACTCTGAGAATACGAGTTGGCACAACTTTTGTAGATTTTTGTAATAGTGTAATATAGTGGAGCAGTTAGAAATAATGCCAAAAAGTATGAGCTTTTATAGCACCATTACTTTTGTTTTCTCAAATAATTGTAATTTTATGGGTATATCCTTCATGCCGTTAAAATTAACGTTAACATCAATTTGTATTTATTGTGTTTGGTAAAATAAGAGCTTTAAATGCTGTCTGATACGATTTTGCGAAAACTTAAAACGGATAGTCAAAACCGTTCAACGTGTACTCAACAAGCTATTTTCTCAAAAAAATTCTCAAAATGTTTTCTTCAAACTTTTTTTTACTCTAGTGCTATATGCACTGAATAAGACGACATAAAACCATTTTATTCTCTTCTTTTTCTATTTGAAAATTAGACAATTGCAGTTGTGAATATTTCTCCCATGTCATTAATATTAGCATTATTAACGAATTCTATACATCATTGAAGTTCTTTAAATGAGGTCATAAAAGTTCTCAAAAACTCAAAGTGGAAATGAGTTCAAAATTTTGCATTTTCTGAAATGTGAAAACGCCTTATTCTCAATTCAGACTAAAATTTTTCCTTTGAATTTTTGTCCCAGTTGGTGCAAAATGCACTTTTTAAAATTACATAAAACAACTTTGCTGTATTCTTTTGTTTGTTTAATACTATCCAAAAGTACTTTTTTAATATCTCTCACTGTTTATGAGCACATTTACAGCAATTTGTATGTATTATTAGATTTGAGAGTGAAAGTGCTTCAAATGACTTCTAATGAACGTTTTCAAAAACCCAAACGTTTTGCGGGAAAAGAGCTTCAAATTTTGCATAACGCTTACACATTTTTTTTAAAACCACTCCAAAGTTTTCAACAAACATTTCCGTCAATAACGAGGTTTGAAATAAAAATTAACAATTTTTTTTAAATGTACTTTACACGTCGATAGTAGAGGTAGGCAGGTGGAAGGAGAATGAGGCGAGACCAAAAATCTAGTCCAGACCAAGGAAATTATAAAAATCAACTAGTACAAGAAATTTTGCGCCTTTCTCTACCAATCCTAGTTACTTTATCGAATAGAGGTTACGCAGTATAGATAATGTTTTGTATTGCAGAGGGAAAAACATTTTTGGGCTGTGAAACATTTTGCCGTACTCTGGTAACGAAAAGTATATAAATATTGACCCTAAACGTATTAAATTGCTTCCTTTAACATGTGTAGTCTGAAGTGACGATTGGTAGGTCCTCGTTGGAAAAAAATTGGTTTAGCGCAAAACAGCTGCACGTCCTGTGAGTCCCAATCAATGAACAAAGCCATAATTTTTACAAATACTGATATTCCCCAGTTGAGCTGACTGATTAATTTCAAACTCTTGTTTATATTTCTGGGAGTACTTTCAATGAACCATGAACATTTTCACATTTTCTTAAAAATTGCTCCAAATGTTTACTTTAAATGTTTTCCACATATAGTTGAATAGATCAGAAGATTAAAAGAAATGGCCTTAATCACACTATAGTTCGACTTCATGATCTTCGAAACTTTGCAAAAAAATATATTTTTTCGATATCTTCTTCCAACAACAATATTAGACTTAGATACTGTTTTAAAAATAAATATGTTAATCGAAACATAATTTGAAATCAGTTGAGTATAATTTTTCGAAAATAAAACCAGATTTAATGTAATTTTGATTTAAACTTGTCTTTCTTAAACAATTACATCCTCAAAAACGGACGTTTATTATCATTAATTTTTTGTTGCTAGGAATGGTAAGGAATGGGGTACCCGTTCCAATTTTCGGCAATCTGTTGTTGTTTTTTCGAAAATTGCAAAACAATTATCAGAGACAAAGTTTGATAATAGAGACTCTTCATGAAATGAAATGTGTTCTAAATAATCAGTTCTTTTAAAAAAAGGTGATGTGTGATCTTAGTAAATTTTGCGTAATTCTTGCTGTTCCAAAATTTTTAAATATTAATTTCCCAGGCTTCGTAAGATGAGCTATGAGTTAACAATACAATGCCAACACAGCAGTTTGGTGTTTGAAATTCTTACAATTCTCATTATTGATCGACGTGGATGGATCGTTATGAAGCTTTATTGATTTAACATTAATATTTCTATGTCTCACGGTGAATAACTGGTACATTTAGCTATATTGTAGTCAGGAAGAATGCATATACAGAAAATGCATTGAGGCAGGATATACAAGCGGGGCCCTTAGGACAATGGGTAATTTTTTTTGGAGATGCAGAAATGAATTCTGCGT
Organism: Gryllus bimaculatus; assembly: GCA_017312745.1. Lineage (NCBI taxonomy): Eukaryota > Metazoa > Arthropoda > Insecta > Orthoptera > Gryllidae > Gryllus > Gryllus bimaculatus. The sequence continues at coordinate 156,115 of BOPP01000267.1, forward strand.
ACTTTAATGTATTAACGCAAATTTTCATGATTATATCTCTATTTGTTAGGTTGGTTGAGGAATATTCCTTTACATGAAAAGAGTTCCCGTGAATACTGTACTTTAATCTGTCATTCGAATTCCACTTAATTCGGTAAAAATTACTGGTATTCGGGACTTATATTAAAGGAAGATAGCAAAAAGTATTACCAAAACTCCTCAAGATGCGTAGACTGGAAATGTCGACAAAAGGGAGTACGAATCTGATAGCTGTGAACTTAGTGAACTGTGAGACAAAAAAGGGTGGCAAAACCACTTCATGATTTGTATTAGATGAGTATAAAAAAATGTAATAACATTTATAATTTACACCATTTCAATAATAAATACAGTGTTCTCCAGAAGAAGCCCCTATTACGCATTTCTTCTTTACGCCACGTGCTTGAAATTAAGGAGACACTAAATAAAATATAGTTATAAATAATTATAATACATTAAAATAATATGCAATTCGCAATTAAATAGGCCTGTGTGTACAATGCTATGATCGGAAATTTGCAATGCGCATTTGTTTTTGATTATTCTTTTGGATTTCGATTAATTGTATTTTTCTTAAAAATGAGAGATAACGCTACCAATACAGAATGGTAAATTACTACATACATATTTAGTAAGTCACAGTGCAAGGAACTTCCTTAAAATTACTTACCTTCTATTTCCCGAAAAAACAAAACAAATATAAAGTTCCAATATCCACAAGAAAATCCAAAAGATAGCTAACTCACCAAAATCCAAGAATCTAGATTTAGATTGATTTAGTCAAAAAAAGGAAAAAATTGTATGTGACGTATCGGGGAGAAGATGATCTGCGAATGTTTTCTTGATTTCCAGAATACCTTCCCATCGTTTTAACTATAAATAAATAAATAAATAAAAATAAATTTTAAAGTAGCGCGGGATTAGTAATACTTGAAAAAAACTAGAAAATCAATGAAAAGTAAAATAAAACAAGGTCAAATTCCAATACTCACGAGAAAAATCCGAAAGAAAGCGAAATCACCAAAAACCATGAATGAACAAAATGATAAACAAAGCAGGGTCAAAACATATAGAGCGGAATATAAAACAACTATGCAGAAACCTGATAGAAATGGAAATGGCGCGTCGTCGAAGTTTGGCGTTGGCGGGAACTCGAGGTCCGAAGTACGCATGCGCGGATTTCTAGTTTGAGGGAAAGTGCACGAACTGATTAGGACTATTCGGACTGGTTTCAAACTAATCAGCAACCCTGCTGGAACGCCCAATTCCCGGTCACAATCCCTGACTACTGCTGCTGGAACGCCCAAAACTAGACTGCGCATGCGCGGACTAGTTCGGGAGTGTTTCGGACTGCTGCTGGAACAAACCTACTAACTCGTGACATTGGCTGAACGGTGTATTAATTTTATACCTTACGTTCATTTCGTCATTTTAGCAACATGAGGATTTTTTTCAAACAATTGAGCCTATACATTTGTTCTTCTATTTTATTACTTTCCACAATAATCTTGTTAACAGAAGTGTGGGTAGTGAGAGAGACAGACCTAAGTTTCAAAAACAATCGGCTTTCCAATATCACAGAATTTCTGATCAAATCTTGATTTACTTTTCTACATAATTTTCTCTGCTGTCATATATTTGAAAAGTACATAGAAAAGAATTTATGAGAACAAAATAACGATTTAACACCCAGTCTCCCTTTTGAAATGATTTTTAACAGTTTCTGGGTCAGTGTGTATGCATTCGATATTTACCTTTAACGATCTCCTTGTAGATCTTGTAAAAGAATGTCCCAAAATATTGCAGAACAAGAAAGTTGTCAAGAATACGTTAGAAATAAATTGCAGCGAAGGCACTAAATGACAGCCAAGCCCTACGCCTCTTTCTTACCGCATAATAATCAATAAAAAAGAATGAATATAATTGCATGAAGTGAAGAGTTTTGAAACGTACTGGAATAAGGAAGCAGGAAGAATGTAAGAAATTAATACGCAACGAAGTAATAACATTCATTTGAAAACACTGTAAAAAATTGAGTTTTTATGTCAAAAATGTGTCAATATATATGTTCACCTAATCTAACATCCGTGTATGGAAAATCCGACCAAAGATAAGATGCCATAAACAATTCTCTAACACGAAGGCTACGAAATATTCTCGTATTTGGAAAAAGTTCTAAAGAAATGGGTGGGAAGAAGGGCGGAACAAACGCTACACCAGAAAGCACAAGTCATAATAAGGGAGTATATCGGAAGCTATCCTCTAAACAAGAAAAGGATTATTCCGGTAAACCTATGAAGTACTTGGATGCTTGTTAAAATATAACGGCGATTCGGTGTTGTGTTCGTTGATACTGGACATATACAATGTCCTCTTGTCAGAAATTAGAGCAGAAAGTAATTTAAGTTATTTAAGAAAAACATTTTGTTTCTTTGATACAACCGTCTTACTCAAATACACATAGTAAAAAAAGTGTTTATTACTGCCATCATCAAACAAAAACTATTGAATATTACAATTTTTGTATTTAGCACCTCACTAAAATTGAGATTACGCCGTAGCAAATCGAATTATTTTGTCATCCCCACAAGCAATTATCACACTTGGTATATAAATCAAATTATTCAAAACTAATTCGTTTAAGATTTATGTTACACCATATGAATCTCATTTTTTGTCATATATCGACACCAAACATTTCCAATGTAAAATAAGTTCAATATTACTTGAACCGATATAATGTGACCGACCGTCAGGTTAAATCAATTCATTGCAGATTCTTTTTTTCAATTTACGCGCTGCAGTTCGAATTGCGCATTCTCATTGGTGGCCAGGCCTCCTATGATGTGTCCATCACCACCCTTCCTCAGTGTCACCATTGCACTCGCTCCAGCAGTTGCTCGCACGCGGCCTCTGTGGTCAGAGAAAGTGCAACATTCTGTGAAGGCCTGAGTTTGTAGTTCCTGTTCAGCATATACGAACGGGCCGATAGACGTTTTGCCGTCAGTCGATTTTGGGGGGTTAAAGTCGCACGAAACATGGATTCTCGATACACAACGTTAGAGGAAGAAATTTACTATATATGTGAATTATATTTATCTACTTTTCGTTACCAGGGCCTGGCCATAACAGTTTTTTTGTCAAAAAGTCTCCGATTGTCACGATCCACTTGTAGTTTCTCTTTTTACAGTGGAAGGGTGTGTAAGTAAATGGTGGGACATAGCTATCGATACATATCTTTGGCACGCGAAATCTATTCTTCACTATTTACTCAAATGAATGGTATTACTACGTTGCGTAAGCTGTATTGCATCCGTTATATGCTTCCTACTTCCCACTTCCAGTAGGTTTCAAAACTCTCCACTTCATGCAATTATATGGATTCTTTTATTATTGATTATTATGCAGTAAGAACGAGGCGCAGAGCTTGGCTATCACTTCTTGCCTTCACTGCAAATTATTTCTAACGTATTCTTCGCAACTTTCTTGTTCGGTAATATTTTGGACATGCATTTACAAGATATGCAAGGAGATCATTGAAGGTAAATATCCAATGCAATAACCTGACTTCGAAACTTTTTAAAATCGTTTGAAGAGTGAGAGTAGATGCCAAACCGTTATTTTGTTCTTATAAACTCTTTTAAATATGTGATATAATTGTGAATATTTTGTCAAGAAGTAAATCAAGATTTGGATAGAAATTCTCTGGTACTGGAAAACTGATTAATTTTACTTTCTCATATATGTACATATTTAAGGAGTAATATACTCAGTATATAGAGAGTTATGTAATGATGAGAAAAATTGATTTCCAGGTTTCAAAGGAAATTCACATGTTGGGATCCTCTGATACCAAAAAAATGTCTGTTTTCAAAGCGATCGTCTGTCCGTCCGTCTGGTGTCTGTGCAAACCAGTAGCACTAGACCATAGGATAGGACTTATTTCCAAAACGGATATTGTCCAGTAGATCTGGCTCGAATCGAAGCGCTGCGATATCGAAAAATATTCTTTATATTTTGGGGTAGTTTCATGAATATCCTGGGATATTTTCAATATTTTCTCAAAAGTGGCTTCTCATTTTTTATTAAACTTTCTTGTAAGAAGTGAAATGCGCTTATAAAGGAGTCTTATAAAGGTTAATAAGTCCTATTTTCACTGTTAACACTGAATTTTCAAAAATTGTTAAAAAATTGATTTTATCCTATTTTTAACCTATCTGTCATCCTACAACTACAACATTGAAGATATATTTTTTTCTTTCAAATTAAATGTCAGTAATTAGATTTTTCAATGAGGTCACTTTTTTAATGAGTAGTTTGCGCGCAATATTGCGAGCAATAGGTACAATTAAAAAAATCAAAATATTTTCTCAAAATTCGCTCTAAATTTCTCTTTGATGAGAAATCGCTCTTAGATTGATTTCTCTTAGATGATTTCTCTTAGATAAAAGAGCGCCATTTGCTCTATTATGTTGTTTTTCTAAAAATATGCCCATATGTATTTTTTTCTGAAATATCACTCACGTCGTTACTAGCGGCGTAACTATATATATATATATATATATATATATATATATATATATATATATATATATAAATTTATTATATTTACTTTGGCGGCGGTAGATGGCAGCTGGAAAGAGTCCGAAAAGCTAGTCCAGGCAAAGAGAATTAGAAAACTAATACGAGAAATAGTACCACCTGTACCACTACTAGTTTTCCTCCTATGCGAACGGAGTATTGGACGGATTATTATACGTAGCATAGTGAGAGAGAGTTATGGAATGCTGCGGAAAAGCGAGTATTTTGTAATGTATATTGGGACGTGATTGATGGCTGCTGGCAAGAGAATGAGACAAGATCCTAAAGCTAGTCCACAAAGAAAATTATAAACCTTTACTACGCGAACATTTGTGCTATTCTGGTGCTCCACTAGTATAAAACTTACATATATTCTTCTCACTGCCCACCCTTTTGTTAACAACATTATTGTAGAAGGTAAACAAGAAAGAATGTTTCGGCAGAATCCTTTGAAAAATTTCATGTGAAAATGTATTGATTCATTACCTGCGGAATCACTTAGTGCATAAAATTAACTCGCCCTTAATCCTTTTTCACAGGAACTATATATCCACCGTCTCTCTCCTAGGGACACTTGTAGGTTTGTAGTTCAGATATTTCCCTTGTACGTACCTATATACGGAGTAATATACGAAGTAGAGAGAAAGTTATTTAATGCTACCGAAAATGGATTTTGATTTTCAACGGATATACGGATTTTGATTTCCCCTGAAACCGAAAAAGTGGTTCTTTTCAAAACGTTCTTCTGTTCGTCCGTGTGTGAACACTACCACTGCCTAAATCATGGGAAGTTTTTTTCCAATTTGAAGAAACCCCTGTCCATCTACCATGTGTCGAAGCTTTGAAATTTTGGAAAACATTCTTTAAAATACCTCAAAAACGGGTCCAAACTTTCCTTTAAATTAATTTTGATTATGGTTTAATAAAAATTTATTAAATTGGTATAGGTTCTAGTTTCACGGTTAACTCAACATTGAAAAATTTTCAACGAATTTTGGAAAATTTCAAAAACATGACTTTTTTCGATGTCTTCCTACAAATACAAAATTCAAATTGAGATTTTTCCTTCAATTTAAATTTGTTGTCCATAAGTAGTTCTTTAATTAAGGGCAGGTACATTTTTTGAAATTTTGGTACAATTTTGTTTGCAATATTTGCAATTTTAAAATAATAACAATAAATACAAGATTTACTCAAAAATGGCTCCAAATATATTCTTTAAATTTTTAGTATGGATGGTGCTAAATTACTCTACGATATGAAGTAAATGTCATGTCTCTCTATTCTTTTGTTTTTTACAAATTTACAAAAATGTATTTTTATAATTGTTCCTCACGTTGTTTATATTTTTATTAGAGACAAGTTGTTCACATTATAATATTTATGAGTAGAAGCGCTTTAAATAATGTCAATATGGTTCTCGAAAACTTAACAGTTATCTGCAGTTCGCACCGAGCAGCCGTGCCGAGAACATCGTACGCCACAGCTCTCTTATTGCGTAGTGTGTTTAGATTGAGTGTCAAACTAGTTTCGCTTGCACAGCATTCTACGTGTCTATTTTAAATATTATACATTGTTACACCAAAATCAGTTTAATTTTGCAAATAGTATTATAAATATTTACCACAAGTGAGTGAAAACCAACCAGTGACCACGAGTGGCGAAATGAACGTACAAGGTAGCCCCGAGTCGGGGCTACACAGCACATCAGAAGTGTTTGTGTAACAGCAGATACAAGAGAGAAACACAAAGCTTTTTGTGACTGACCCAACGATATTCTAAAAGTTCGTACACTCTTGGAATCATAAAATTTCGCGTCGAAAATGCCTTGGCTCGAGAGTTTGATGGGCGCTGGACATCCTGCTTGCCGACAGCGCTATTCTAACGTTTATTTTCGAAACTACGTTCTGTATATCGAACTATAATTAAATTTTATTTTATTGGAGAGAGCATATAAATACTTTAATGACCCTTGAGAGCTAAATAGTAAACAGTACAGAGAAAAAGACTTTCATTGATTCCTGCCAGTAAAACAGACTGACATTAACTTTGGTAAACGTGATTTTTCTTTAAAGTTTCGTTAATATAAAATGTGTTGTTAATAAGAGGTGTATTAGAAGGGCGAAAGAATGGCTAGTGTCCGAAGTGTGTTCTAGAACTCGTGAAGTAGCGGGTTCGGTTCCCAGTCTACGTAGAATATTTTATTCATTCTACAATGCCTTAAAATCCACTAAATTATGCAACTTTGTTATATACTGTCGTGTCTATGTTATGCATAATTTAAGCAAAATCCTCTATTGCAAATAAGGAATGCAAACAAGCAATTCTCAAAAAGCGGTAATACTCGTAGGAGACCAAAACAAAATAACCTTCTATAATCTTATAGATAATAATCTTAAATTGTGAATAAAAAGAACGTTAAAATATTGTGTATTATTTTCATTTTTACTCGAATAAAACCATGAAATGGAACTCCTAAAAGCTCGAAAGACAATTCGTTTAAGAATATCACAAAATTATAGTGATATACTGACAAGAAAATAAGACTTGTGTTTTGTATCTGTAAATAATT
>BOPP01000267.1:163310-185078 GCA_017312745.1 Gryllus bimaculatus
ATGAGGTGTGATTTGTATTGAGATTGTGATGACATTCTAGAAATTCCATCCTCAGAAACAAAATCAATTGTTTTTGCATTAGTAAAATATGTTATCGTTTTGCCTCTTGACGAATTCAGCAAAATGACTATCCCAACTTACCAATTTACGAGAGTGATTGATTAGAAAAGTAGCACGACAAACTGACTCTGATCTTTTCGTACTTTCCCATTAATTGTAAAACGAATGTTAAGCATTTTAAAAATGTTTAATTGGACTGTAATAGTTTATATTTTTTTTACACAACAACTTTTGTAGAAACCGTTTTTAATAAAAAAACTGATCAAAATTGAATAGCAAATCAAGGAGAGCCGTAATTCATATGCATCCCCTCTCGTAATATTCCGCGAAACGGTCTGCCGGATCTGTTTCGGTAAGTTCCGGAAAAGTATGTTAGCTATGTTCGTTTTATTGTTAAAAATACGATTATTTTGTGTGCAGGATTAATTTATTTGGATCTGAGGTTATATATTAACATAATGCTGACCGGCGGTGCATCAATCACGCCCGCACATCTAGTCTGATCATCGGACTACTCTCATTCGCATTATATCAATCTAATTAGCTCCTCTTGCTGCGCGTAGGGTTTGCCTGCTAGCCATAGTCCTCATGCGGAGCAGCTAATCGTCTTAGACCCGAGCACGAGGCAGCAGAAACCAAACTACACCCAATGAAAACAAACGAACTAAAGCGCGCACCAAAAGAAACCAGAATGGCCATCGTTTTCGCTATCTTTTGATGAAGTAGCCCCTACGCTTATATTCGTGTTGTGCCAGTAATCATTTGCGTCTAACGTCCGTCTATCTGTTCCCTTATATAACAATCCTCTGCGAATGATCCCGGACCTCATCCTAGTACTCCTGACTCCTCACCTGCGCCATATGATGAGGTTTCAACCACCGTCTCGATTCCGTAGGAAAGTAGAATTGCACTGTACCTGATTGTTGTTGATGTCGATGGAATATACACTGTTCTCCGAGGAACGCGGCTGTAGCATTTCTGTGTCTTCTGCTTGCAATAACTGCGTATTGTAAAGGTGCGTCGATTGTTCATAGCGTTGAACTTTAAGCTGTGCTTCTTGGAGGTCATTGTTGCAGTTCTTGGATTTCGGCACTGGTATTGATCGAGTAGTCAGTTGTCTCTGTTGCTGGTGGTATTCAGCCAGCTGTATTTCACGGTCGCTGGTGTTGATGTAGTTCTCTTCCGCCATCCTCAGGTGGCCCCGTAACCGAGGGCGGGCCGTAATCGCTGCCCTGATCGAAAGCGGGACTTTCACTGCACACGCTGGACCACACAGTATCACGATTATAATAACTGATGTACTTAGGAAGAACGGGTCTCACTGATAATCGCGGAGCACTGCCACACACTGGACACACCACTATCACCCGTTTATTAGTAACTGTTTCACTTAGGAAACGGGGTCTCACTTGTTTCAAGATGTAAGTAGAAATTCATTATGTGTATGAACGTTTTTTCATGCACAAAATATAATACAGATTGTAAATAAAAATAATGGCAAGAAATAGCGATTTTTCATTTCAAAAACAATTCCTACCAAAAAATAACGCAAAATATGACTGCTTCTAGTTGAACATCAGAATGCCAATTAGCCATATTAGCGATGCATTTGCTTGCATAAATATCTCGTTCATAAGACAGTGGAATAAACTCATTTCTTTTTGACAGAGATTATCGATTTCTCTCGTAAGCCTCACGGTGGTACTACCGACTTGAATCTGACCTTCGCAGCACTTCCGTGTTTTCGACTGCAGGTCAAAAGGAGATAAGGGCGCTGCAATTTTTAATATTTGTTCTGGAGTACTTAGATCACTGTCTTTAAGATTTCGAGCACTGCAAACGCGATGAAGATTTGAACATTGTATAATGGCATAGAGTTTTCATCATCATTCTTCTTCTCGTTTACTTAGCGCTTGAAAGCGTTTGGTGGGAAGTTGTTGCGTGCTCTCTCGCTTATGTGTCTGTGATCGGCAGTGATTTGAGGCGGATGCTAGCCTGCAATTAACGTTGCCCTTTGCTGCGCTGCTGGGTTGATTCTGTGTAGCAGCAGTAGTTGCTGCTTTTTTGCGATGAAGGAGTTGGCAATGTTCGATGTCTGTTGTGTGTATATTGTGAAATTGTGCTGTTGCGAAATGCACTGATCGCTGTTGCTTGCATATAAGGTATCCATAGCGTTGTCTGTGCAACAGAGATTGTGAATGTATTGCGTGTCTGTCCTACCGACTCCGATCTCACAGGTCTACCTTTGATTTCGGTACTTTTGAATAAATGTAAATAGAAATAATAATAATAATTATTATTATTATTATTATTATTATTATTACACTGTAGATAACTGCGGCTACGTGCATAAAAAGTACCAAGAAATTCAAAATTACAATTTACTTTTTAGTTTACGAGAAAAAACTTTCCCCAATGTTACCAGTAATTGTAGCTCGCGTCATGAAAATTCAAGTCCCCCTCACATCGTTTCGCCTCTCTCCCTGAAGCGTTGCCGTGGGAGACGCCAAATCTGTGCAGGATCTGCGGTCGCTTCCGATGACATACGAGGGTCTGTGTTATTGCCTTCCGCTTACGGAGTTAGGAGAAGTGTCACAGTAGGAGCGGATCCAGCCGATTATTTTTCGGGAGGTGGGGGTATATTTTTGTAAATAATAAATGTATTTGTTATTATATTATATATAATTTAGAGATTCACCAGATGAACTTATAGGACTATAATATTTTATACAATGGTACATAATATTACAAATTATTTCGTTCTAATTTTAACAAATAGATACCGGATAGGGGCAACGTGAGAGAATTTGGATCAAACTCTTTATTATTTTTGATGTACAGTTTCGTTTGAGAATGTTATAAATTCTCTTGATTTTCAGTATCCGTTATATAATCTTCAACATGCAAATCCCTTCGCTCATGCCATGATTGCGGGCTATCTGTCAATTCATAGATTGTATTTTTATTTCGCAGGTTTCTCTGTGTCGCAAACCTACGTAATGCATCTGTATGTTGCACTTTTTAACATACTGCAATTCTTTCAATCACACTAAATACATCGCCATTCTTTCAGCATCTACAAATGAAAACCTTTCTTCCCGAACCGAAAGACAATTAACGGGTGTATATGGTCTCCCACTCATGTGCCTTGAAACATCAGCAAAGGCCCACTGCGAAGGCTTTGCCGTCTGCCCCTCACCCCCCCCCCTCCGTTTACTCGCACTACTTCTCCGAGCGCCTGATCTCGGAAGGGAATTCGGCTCTGACGTCATTGCTGCTTCAGTTGGCAAACGCTGGTACAGAGTTTCTGCAGCTACATGCCTCAGTATACACTATTTGATGTTAAGAACCAAGAATTCTTAAAGTGTATTTCGTCATTTTTAAATTGGGTGCGTGTGTGCTAGACCTCCAGCCCCAATCCTAAGAAATATTTTCTTTCCAAACTTGCCTTGATGGTAGATGCGACATCCGTGTTAGCACGTTGCATCACATGCATTTGTAGGTGTATTTATGGAAAGACAAAACTTATGTTTTATCACCGACTTTGAAAGTATCTGGTAGCGGAGATTGTCCAATACTCTCGTTCATCTCATTACCGTAAAAATCAACAAAAAGATTTCATCTGCATCAGCAAACACGTACTGCTGTAATTTTTGATTACACAGAATTATATATATATATATATATATATATATATATATATATATATATATATATAAGTGTTTTATTATATGTATTTTTATTTGGAAATATTTCCTCATCTGAACTAGCGACGTTGGCCATTTTCTACGACGTAATATTGCTAGGCCACTTCTCCCTCTGAGATTAGCTGCACTGCATCTGTCTGTGAGGTTCCGCCTGCAACGTTTCGTCATGACAAGGGCTGCTCAAGCCGTGGAAAAACTGAAGGGTGCCGGAGATGGTGTGATTAATTTACGTTGCCAGAGCTGTACAAAATAACGATACTGTTTTTTTCATTTTATATTTAAATCGCATTTTGAAAACAGAAAACCTAATTGGGCTAATTTATCGTTTATTTCAGAAACCTGTCAAACGCCAAATTTCTCGTTTCGAAAAAAACTCAGAAAAAATCTCCCAATTTTTCTGTTCCCAAAATATTTTTATTTATAAAAAAGCGGTTCATATAAATATGCACTAAATGCACTAATGAATATTTTTATATCAATATGCACTAAACGCTCTGTCTATCCTCTGGGAACAATAATTCACCGCTAATGCGTGTTTTTGATTTTGTCGTTTGACGAGCTTCTGAAATAAACGATTTTATTATGATTTCCGTGTAGCTTGAAAGAAAAATACATCAGTACATTGATAATTCAAACTGTAGAATAGAGTAACATTGAATTAATATTGGGATTTTTAATTGGAAATTATAATTAACATTGAATTAAATATTATTCACACCCTTTTGATCCATTCCTGTTGTCCGAGGATTTTTCTTGTGATTGTCCCTTTTGTTGATTGACACCCTTTGTTGATTCCATTAATTTTAAGCAGAAATTTCGCGAAAGCTACTGTCTTCACGGGCTACTTGGACCCTTAGGGTACTACTTGAACACACGCGAATAAAATGTTTTCAGCTGTTGAAACCACTTATACAACGCATTGGCCAGTTAGTTTGTAGTTGCTTCCGTGAGATGGTAACACAGTGAAGCATTAATCGCATTTACCATAATTCGCGGTACACCTGTATGTTACAACACTATTAATTGGCTGGTGTCGAAATTAGCAGAATTGGAGTCCTGCAAACATTTATCTCTTCACTGGTTCTTCAAGAGAGTTGATTAAGGTATAAGTTTACATTTCAGTAATTATATATTTGTTAATGTAACTGCTATGGTATCTTCATCGTTAACAGAACCCATTTCCCATTGTTTTAGATTTTGTATGTGAGTACGTAATATCAAAACCCAGCTGTTTGGATCCATGTTTACAGAAGAAGTCTGCAAGTTTGTTTTCTATCTTTTTAATGCATTAATCATTTAAAACATCAACAATGCCTATTTTCTATTGGTTCTTTAGTAACTGACCGTTATACACAAGTAAAAAGGAATACGTGAACTTGTAAATATGCGTAATATATGGCTTGAGGCAGTTTGATTAATGTTTGGCAGAAATTCACTCAGAAAAAAAGTCACAAAGACAAGCTGAAGGTTCCTTTAAAATAAGACGATCGGGTGTAAAAAAGAGATAGAGAAGCAAATCCACTCAGAAACCGCGCCATCCAAACGGTGTTCCTGAAGATAAAGCAGCCTTAGCAAGTCACCATGACAAAATCTGTATTGTGAAGTCTATGTGAGGGAGAGCTCTCAATGATTTCAAAAACAATTTCCCAGGGTGAGGTTGGGTAAAATTATTGGGCTTTCACTGTTAACTATAAAAAATGAGATAATAAAATTGTTTTTCAGCTATTTAAGTTATCTTCTTGTTTATAATATATGTACTTTCATGTTTGTATCAGAAAACCTAGTAACTATGTAGACATAGTGGAAATGTCGATGGTTTTGTAAACGAAAACATCGTATGGGCTCAAGTTACCCACACACCAGTGAACACACACTTGAGCCCAATTTTAAAAAATGTCTTTGTGCTTTGTGTTGAATGTATCTCATCAGACTACTTTCGAGCACTTCACATTGACACATTAGATTTATTAGACGACACATTAGACGACACAGAAATATTAGAAACGTATTTTTTTAGTTTGTCATGGATTAATAAAGAAAAAACCGTGAAAGAATTGACAAAATTGGGACCAAGTAGCCCGTGTTTACGGTACTAGTTTTTTTCGAAAGAATGTATATGGCAGTTTATAGTAGTTATTTTTTATAACAGATTTGTTTTAAGTCAAACTTCATCTTCCATTTTTTGGCTTCCAAATGTTAAATTTTTGCAATTTTGGAAAACACGGAGAGTTCAACGAAAATAACACTTATGTAATTATCTTAAGTATCGCTTTTTCTATTCATGAAAGAAATTATAGAACAAATTTGGAACTGTTTTTTAGAAAATATTTTTTAGAAACTATAAATTTCAAGCGCAAATTAGGCAAACACTCCTTTTTTTATTTTTTATTTTTTTGAAATATTTTGCACACTCTTCTTTTGAGCTGATTGTTTGCCACTGCCTTCGTCTGATTGTGAGCTACAAATCTTTTCTCTAAGGTTGTACACACAATGTGAAGCCATTTTTGAAACACTTTTGGGAATGTTATTTATGGCTCATGTAATGAACCGCCATAAATCAAAATATTTGTTTCAAACCGCAGGGCTTTGAGTTTCTTTAATCGGTTTTAGAGAAAATCGTGTGAATGGTTGCATTGATCGCGAACTGACGTTCTGATCTCAATCTTTTTGCTGTATCAAGAATCCACAAAACATCGATTACGACGTGTTAGAGGAAGGCACTTACTACATACAAGAACAAGACTTATCTTTTTCGTTATCAGAGCCCGGCAATACGTATCCTTGTGAAAAAAGCGCCGATTACAATACTTTCCCTCTTTAGCAAGATAAAAAAGTCAATATATATTTCCTAGCAATTGGACCCCATTTGGTAATAACTGGTAGATATCAGAAGGCAAAAAGCTCTTTAGAGAAATACACTTTCAGAACCCGCATATATGCGAAAGGTCTCCCAAATCCAGAAACTGTTTGTCGCATACGGAAGTACACCCATTAGCAGCTCCATCCTTTAATATGATGGAATAGCAAAAAAAGGATTCCAATGCATCCAAGCGACGTGGGACAAGTCAACGCTGGTTGTGGTGGTTCGGCCGGCGGGCAACCTGTCGGGCTGGTCGCTGCCTCTGCGAGTGTTCAGTGCGCGCATCTGGGGGGCGCTGGCGGCCACAGCGCTCGCGTACGCTCTGGCGTGGCGCGTCGTGTCGGGCGACGGAGCTCTGCGGTGCCTCACGGCCACGCTCGCCGCGCTCTCCTCGTGTGGCGGCGTGGCGCAGGCCAGGATTCGCGCCCTGCCGCAGCGCCTGCAGCTGGCCGGCGCGCTGCTCGCCGCCTCCGTCGTCATCGCCGCCGCATACCAGGTACAGTTGCCCATGCAGGTGGCCAATGCGCTGCTCAACGCCCCATTCCATATGCAGATAATTTTGAGATCTGAATGTTATATTTTAATAACTTGCGTAATATACTTTGCCAATGTGTGCTACATTGTGGTCCATTGATAAAACAACATCGTTAGGGAAAAATGCCAGTTTCCGTAGATTTTGATTTTTTAAAACCGCGTTGTGAGTCCGAAAACACTTCTTTTTCCTAAGAAAAGTTTCCATTCGCATGCAGAAATTCTTCTCTAATATTTTGAGAAAACTGACAAAAGAGAAATTGATCAGTAATTTTGAATATCAGTTTTGTTCCCTTTGTAGCTTAATTTATGCTGTTTCGAAAATAAATGGAAATATTCTTATGCATAAAGAAGCATTGAAAATTGGATTTAACGGATATATAAAGGCAGGTGCATAAGTTTTTATTAAACAATTCTAAAATTCACCCAAACAAGATGGATATTTAGTTTCTAGTTTACTGACTATTCTGAGGATTTCGTTAGAAGTTTCGATAAAAAACATGGCGCCGACAATTTTTTGGGAAGCTTATAACGTTGAATTTTCTGGTTTTAGTGTTCGCGAGATCAGCCGCAATTCTTGAAAAGTGGTGGTTGAAGGCTGTTCAGGTGGCAAAATAAACGAAGAAAAGTTGGGAGAGCATTTTGATGGAAATGGCAAAGGAACATCGCCTCTTCTATCTTAGTAGTTTTTGTCTGACAAATGTTCTGGAAAAGAGATAACACCCAATTGACAAGGATTGTTACTTGGAGAAAGAATTAACGAGTATTGAAGAAGTTGTCACAGTTACCTCTATCCAAACGAAATTAAACCTTTCCTTACGAATTCCGTGGCTTATTTCGTCGTGTTTTTACTACATCCAGTGCCTGGCACACTCTGGATCGAACCTTGAAGACGTTCAAAACGCTTATACTCAGCTTTCCGCATTAGCTTGTGATGACAATGCGAGCAGGCGTCTGCGAAAGAAACAATGCCAAGTTTACGTGGGATTCGTCCAGGAGCTGGTGCGATCTTTCTGTGACGCTCCGAAATAATAGAAAGAAGTTGACAATCGACTTCAAAAAACTTTGCTCGAAGAAATGAAGGTTTGATCAACAGAAGAAATTCGCGCGACTTTTTGGGTAATCTCGGGGGTGCCAAGTTTAAAATGAATGATCCTTTCCCCTGAAACGCCTTCAAAGAATATCAAACGCCCTGTTAAAGAAGACAAGGCGCCAAATTTGAAGTAATTTGGCCGGCAATGTCAACAAAGACATTCAAAATTTTTTGCTTTCTTCTCTTTAACTTTCCTTTAAAACAGCATTCGCGTACAAAGTATCGAGGTGACGTGGTCGTATGTTTTACAATTGCTTTAGTTTTGTTACTAGCCTTCAAAATATCCTGATTATTTTTTCATTATTTTTGTCTGAACTATTACTTTTTTAAAAATGCTGTTGTGTTCTCGGAAATAGGCATGGAAACCCGGATTATACGTTTTGATGTTTAGCAATAAAGTAAAGTGTCCAGTTTGTTTTTGGACATTGTTTTAATTCCTTGTGTGATCCAAGTATTATTTTTCCTTAAATATTTAATTTTGTCTTTTTGAGAGGAAAGCATGCGTTAAAGTGAAATGAAAACTTTGAGAAAAATATATTATATTTTTATTTGTGTCAAGAGCATTATAAACCATGTCCCATGATTGCTTCAGCAAGTAGTCCTTAAATAATTTTATTCACTAAATAGTTTTAGTGAATGCTCTGCACATGCGTGTAATATTTATTGTGTAAGTGTTCATTTCAGAATATATTTACTTTGGCCAAGAGAGTAAGCAAGTAAACAAATCTTGCAGGATAGACCAAAATCTCGCGAATAAAGAAGAAAAGGAGAGGCAAAGATCATTAAAAGCAGAAATTGAAAAAAAAAACAACAGAATGGAGCATCTACATCTGCTGTACCTCCTTCATCGTCCTAAGATTCAGATAACGAACTTCCAAATTCAGGTGAAATCAACGTTGGTGACTTTCCAGGAAAGTCTTTCGATGATGCATCAAAACAGAATGCTTCAAGGTGTGGCACCAAAAATTTCATTACTCCGAAACAAATGGTTAAAATGTATGTCAGCTGAATGTAAGAGATTCTGTTTATATCCTTCAGTGACACAAAGGCAGAGGCCACAATACACGAAGAATTCTCTATTATAAATCTTGTATTCTTTTATTCAGACACAACAAGAGAATAGAACGTTAAGAAACAATGAAATCTTCTTTTAAGAGTAATTTTTCTTATATTTTTTGTGTTCATTTGGACGGTAAACTGTTGCTTGCATTAAATATCAGGGACCCAAAAGAAGAAAGGTGTCCAATTCTTGTTACATTTTGGGACAGTAAGCAGCTAATCAGGTTCCCATAATTGCGAGATTCTTCTGGTAATGAGCATACTAACACTGTTTGGAATGTGTTAACGCACTCGGATAACGAAGACAATTGACAAATTCTTTGCTGTGACACAGCAGCATCAAACACTTGACATTTGAAGGGTGGTGTGTTTTTCTTGAAGAAAATTTGGAGAAAAAATTGTTGTTCTTTCCGTGCCGACATCACGTATGCGCAGTGGCGGCTGCGGCAGGGAGGCGCTAGGGACACGGCCCCTCCCCCTACTGAGATCAGTATTTCTCCTCTAGCGCTGTCTAAAATAACCTCTGAGTGTTTGTAGGGTAGTCTTTAGCTTTCAAACTCCCCCTCTTTTTCTGTAGAATGATTTTCATTGGCTGCGGACACTCGCCTCTGTGTCCTAAACGCAGTGTTGTTACGGAACTTACAGACACAATGAGTGTTGAAATGGCAACATGGGTTCGGCAAATGGCGTCTTATGACGGCCGCCGCCCAGCAGCCCCAGCTGCCTGGGGAGGTAGCAACCTCGTTGTCCAGTGCCATTTATTGATCGATTTTTAAACTTACAATATTCCTTTCGCTTGGTTTACGTGCAGGACAGTGCTATCTGCTGGTGTTCTGTTTAACTGATCTCCCCTATCACAAGCATTCAATGCAGTAGTGTGCAATCGGCATCATCTTTCCGATCCGTAGACAAACTATGTGAATGCTGTATTCCGATCTTTGCGTCCAGTTCGTATTGTGCATTGAGATTGAGAATGGTTTGCAATTCTGTAAAATGCCTGAAAACAGTCAATGTGGTTATGATACAAGGCTGTGCATGAAGAGAATTGGGCCACCTCGGCCTGATGTAAAAAAAAAATTACAATCTGATAGAAATGGCAATCGTTCTTTTGTACGGAAATTTCAAAGGGGTAAATGGGCATCGTAATTTTAGGGGGAATTTAGCCTTGTGTTCTCTCTTTGATTGTAAAACGTTCCAACAATATCAAGATTTCCCCCTACAACAGGTTGATCGCGTTTCACAGTACTCTCCGTTCGTGAGCTAGCAAACTGAAATCTGAGCTGGATGTGTCATATAAAATAATCTGAGAGAGCGTTTTCACTTTGAAAAGATATTAGACTTTGATTAGACATTTTTAATAAATACCATATCGGAAGAGAGATTAAATGGACTTTGTATGTTTTCATTATAAAGACTTTTGTTACGAGACTCATTTAATTTTGAAGAATTAGTAATAGATTTACAGAATGTAACAACAGAAGACTCAATTTAATTTATAGATCATGTGTTTAGCCTATCTTCCGGGGAGATAATTCGATTGTAAATATTACTTATGTGAATTAAACAATCCAAATATAACAATTTTTCAAATGCCTAACATTGTTTGATCCTGTAACTTTGGGTGCCCGCCCTGTTGCCTAATCCCAGAGCCGCCACTGCGTATGCGAACTTATTTTACAATGTATGGTGGAATGTAAAATACGTGATGTAATCCTAAAAAATTTCTTTCTGTTAATTGTCTCTATTTAAATCAAATCGTGGCTTTAGTGCAGTTAGGTGCAGTGCAGCTGTAAAAGCTCCTTAGCAAGGTTTTTTAAAAGATGAAAAATCTCATGAAAGGATAGATTCTACAATTTCAAAAGCAGTCCTAAAAATAGACAACTTATGTCATATTAATTAGAAGAATCACTCTTTGATGATGAAGAAGACGTACAAATTAAAATCAAAATGGTAGCAAATTTAGCCAGAGAGAATATACACATGGGAGAATGATATATTCCTTTTTGTGGAAAATTGGATGGAGAATAACAAGGTCAGAGCAAAATCATCCCAAGTTCTTTACATATTGATTCAATAATATACATCTCCTAATTAAATTTAATATTCATTTCATTAAAACTTCGACTTTGCGTCAACCAAAATCATATTTCTGATATCTTGGTTGAAGATGAATATTAGTTTTGTTCAAGAATGTCCTTCGACCTGGACAAGCAATTCTTCATTTTTAGAAGCTCAAAGGTTATTTATAGAGTTGAACACTTTCGTCCGGATGGCCGAGATAAGGCAGTAGTGCCGTAGCGAATTCGGACTGAAGGATCGCGGGTTCGAGTACCGCCTCGGACAGGGTTGTATTTGTGTTCGTTCTTTCATCCCTCGCCATCGCCATATCACATCATACTGTTACCAATATCGTTAATATTTATAGTGCTCATTAATGACCTAGATATATATTCGGCAATAAATAAAAACGTTGAAATCTGTTTTATTATATGCTGTTCTATTATATGTTTTATTAAATACTGACTCCGGCCGCGGAAGCCTAAGCTTTCACATGAAACATCTGTTTTTTCTATTTTTTAATGGTATTTATTTATTTGAATTATTATGATTTGTTACTATTGAATAGCTAATCAGTGGAATTAAGGAGGATGTAAAAATCTTTTGAATGACGGGATTTCATTCGGGGAAAGGGTGAGCTGGCTGTCCTAATTGGAAAATTTGTATCACAGGGCAAGAGGTAAGGGAAGAGTAGAAACTGTTTCATAATTTATTAATTCATGTTCTAAGGTGTTCAATAGAAAGTTCTCTCTGAATTTGATTATTTCTAATAAACCATAGAAAATTTAAAACACATCTAAAGAATCTATTTTGAATAACTTCAATTTTGCGAAAATTTGTTTTTGCTGTGCCACCCCATATTGGACATTCATATGTGAGGGAAGGGCGGATTATTGTTTTGTATATTGTGGTAGCTGTTTCAATTTTGGTGGAAGATTTTGTATTTATAAATGGGTACAGTATAAGTATTTTAATATTGGTTTTATTCGCTGTGTGTATTAGATGATCTTTCCAAGTTAACTTTGTATCTATATTTAAGGGAAGATATTTAACAGCAGTATTTGGAGATAACCATTGAATTGTTGTGATATTAATTTTTATTGAATTCATATTTTTGATTCATCTTAATGAAAATACCTTTGCTATACATTTTGTAGGGTTAATATTTATTTACCAAATGTTAAACGAATTGGTTAAGATTTGTAAATCATGTTGTAAGTTGTTTTGATATTTGTAAAATATCATGATGTGAAATGTATAAAGTTGTGTCATCAGCAAATAATGCAATTTCTGAAGTTTCAAATGATGGTAGGTCAGAGATAAAGGTATTAAAAAGCAAAGAGAAAGTGGGGATCTCTGAGATATTCCGGCTGAAATTGGATATTCATTAGATAATTCTGGGTTAATTTTCACTTTTAATGAAAGAGATGTAATAAAACTCCTAATTATTGATTGGAAATATTATCGGATTCCCATCTGCCGTAGTTTATATACTAGTCTAACATGTTACACTTAAACAAAAAACTTTTCCAATATACAGAAATACGGCTGATGTATATTTAAATTTGTGAATTTTGGTAGCGATATAATCAGTTATTCTTAAAAGTTGATGAATTGTAGAATGATTATTTCTGAATTCAAATTGAGTTTTTGGTAATGTGTCACTTTGATACATAAATTTGTGAAATCTTGAAAGTAAGGTTTTCTTAACAGTGTTTGATAGCGAGGATAACTGACTAACTTGGCGAACGTTAATTGGCAGTGAATGACCTTTATTGGGTTTAGGAATAGGATGAATAATGGCTAATTTCCAAGATTTCGGGAAATAATTTATTCTGAACTTCAGAAAGTGAAATAAATTTAATTCTTTCTGGTACTATGAAAAATGTATTTGCTATTTCTTGTGAAACTGTGTTAGAAAAACTTTCATTAAGAGGGGCATTGTTAGTAAATGTATCTTCAAAATACTTTGCTAATATATTCGCATTTACTAGGCGAGCAGAATGGCGACCGAAACGTCGGCACCTTCGCCATGGACGCGACGTCGCCCAGGAAGCCTACGCTCTCAATATATTCACCTTTTCAAAATCCGTTGTTGCTATTGTATTTCCTGATTTAATAGGAAGTGTTTTTGTCTTTAGTTATGGTTTTCATAGGTTTCCATAGAGAATTGGTATTTGGTTGAAATTATAAATAAATTTTGTAAGTTGAGAATATCTATTTAATTCAAATGCATTTTTTACTTTTCTGTTTAAAGAATTTAATGTTTTTTTAAAGAAGGGTCTCTAGTATTTTGCTACATTCTTCGAGATTTAAAAAAAATAAGTTCCAATATTTATTGAGTGAGTGTTGGATTTGTAATTTTAGGCGTGTGTTGATTTTTTGAGATAAATATATGAAGAGCAGTTTGTTGAATAACCGTTAGAGCCTGGTCTATTTCTGTATTAGTGTACGATTTTTTCTGAGAATTTATTTAGTCTAAATATATTTTCTTTCAAAGTATTCCAATTAATTTTACCTTTTAATAAGTGCATTACGAACTTCTGCGTATCTGTGTAGAAAATGAATAACTTTCATAGTTGTTGAAAGCCAATTAATACCGGATCATGATCTAAATCCAAAGAAAAAGGATACTGAATTATTGAAAAATGTATATTTTTAGAAAAAATTACATCTAATATGTTCGGAAAGACATTGTGATTATACGAGAAGTAAGCTGGTTGTAATGGCGCGTGAATATTGCAGTTCAATTTGTTAACTATGTTGAACAATATTCTACCTTGAGGAATAGTTGTGCGACATCCCCCAATTGAGTGTTTTGCATTTAACACGCAGTAATGCACGCAGGTAGCATATTTCAGCTGTTCAGATGACACGGATTACTTTCCTTTTCTATCCCATAATGAAGATTTGTCAATCTCTCCCTGTCCACTCAATGCCTTGTAATTTATAATTATAACGTAATAACTTTCCAACATATCATTTAAATAAAACTGCGTGGTTTGGAGGCTCCTGAGCCAGGTGCTGCCGGTCCGGGTGGATGCTACAAGAGATGGCAGCCTTGCAGATTAATAATCTGTTTTTGATAGAATAAAGGGCTGCTTCATCACTTCTCAGAGAATTTAGATATAACATTGTAGATCTTCCTTCTTTTTCTCTTAAATAAGCATTTACTAAAAAAAGGAACGATCAAATGTCTGTATATGTCATGAGTAGACCACGGTACTTCACGCAATTGCATTGATTTACAGATTGCGCATATCGAAAGGAAATTGCCGACGGAAAATTTGTATTAGGGTCGTGGGGACTGAAGTTCCTCCTGAACAGGATGGGGAAATGATATACATCATTATTTTATTGGTGGTGGGAGGGAAATTTACCTTTCTTTCACTCTAAACAAAACAGCATAGACATCATTCAATATATTCAGCACCGTGACCAAAGGTACCGTTTATTCATTCGGCGGTGTTAATCTGCGCCGTCGCCACTTTTCTGCGATAAAAATCATAACACCGAATAATATTACATATAGCAAAAAATCTATCTTCACATTCACACTTAATAAAAATATTTACACAATTCTCATTGCACGTTATTATTTTGATGGCCATCCACGTTATTTCAGGGTGTTTACTAATTATTTAAAGTGATTGGCCTTGCCATAAATATTTATTACGTACGCGCGAGGTAATGTATGGGGATGTCCACTTCTTGAATATGATGAATTTGCCGTCGTTCGTTGTTGATTTTTGTTGTTGTTTTCGTTGTTGATTTTTGAATAACTTTAAAAAAAATTTAAATTGCTACTGTAAAAGTTCTGATTGTTGTTGAAGATATATTACTTGTTGTTCTTGTAAATCATTTGATTCATATTTGTCACTAGAGCATGAATATGTACAAACTGAGAATCATCTCCACTGTATCATTAATCTCTGTTATTGCATTAGCAATGAGCTTCCCCGTGGAGGGCAGCCAACTCCGTCCATATTCACGATCAGTGACTACTTGAAACTTTGTATAATATTTCACTATGTTCAAAATCAATCTAGTTTCAACATATTATAATCATCTACACCAAAGACACCTGTTAAAAGAAAATTATTCAATTAATTAATGATCACAATCTAAATATACGTCTTTACTTTTGAAAGATCCCGTCACTCTATCAGCGTTACTTTCACTGTTAATAATGGTCAATAAACTTAATATCTCTTACGATTTGTGTGTCTAGGGACGACTCTATTCGCTAGTCGCCAAGCCCCAAAGATTTCCGGAAATCAACACTAGAGCAACTGGCCGATTCCTCAGTGCCTGTGTTCAGTTACAGTGAGATGGGGTACTCTAGGTTTGTGAAAGAGGCAGAAGATGCAGAAAGCGGACACTATCCTGACAAATTGCTGACTCGTCAAAGAATTACTCAACAAGGCATTCCTTTGGTAACATATGAAGAGTTTCGGAAGATGGTAATTCAACGTCAAAACGTTGCATTTCTTGTTGATGGCAATACTTGGGTGACTTCATCAAGTCAAATATTATTTGGAAGAAAAGTGCATAACCTGAAAGATTCTTTCATCAAGCAAGGAAAGTGCTTAATAATAACCAAGTAAGTACTTTCAATATTGATATTTAATGCTACTTTTTACTTTCTCGTTTACGTACATGTATACGGCATATATACGCTTTCGGCAGAATAAATGCATTGATAACAAACAAATGGGTAAATCCAGTTGCTAATTGAGGAGAAAAGAATTCACTAACACGTAGCCAGAATGCTTCTTTGTAACTCCTTGATGCCGAAAAATAAATTGACGGCAAAACGACCTGTATCCCTCTGTGAAAATCACTAACGCCTAATTAACGCCGTAGATTTTTGTCCAAATTGAAGATACCTCTGTTCATCGGGATCGAGTCGACGTTTTGAGATTTTGAAAAACATTCTTTAAAATTTGGGGCACATTTCATGAATTTCCTGTGACATTTTGAAAAAGTTCTCAGAAACGGCTTCGTAACAGAAGATATTTTTTCATGAAATTTCTTGTAAGAATAATGTAAAATACACCTCTCATCTGCTGACAGTACAACATTCGGTTACTACAAAAACACATATGCCACCATTTACAACTATTTAATTGTTAATTAATTATGAAAGAATTATTTCTTGGTTTTTCACTGGCGTACTGGTTAGTGTACTGGTGGAATACTCCGCTGGCACATCACAGTCGGTTTCCAAAACAAAACAAAACAAATATGCCATCTTGTAGGATTTAATTGTCTCCTATATTATTTCAATACTATACATTATTTTTGCGGCTCTTACATGCAGCCTATCTTTATAAGACCTCTATAGAAAGATAATTTCATGTGGCGTGATGAAGTGCAATTTGACTTTAAAAATATGAAGGATAAGTTAAAAAACAGATTTAAATATTCATTTTAAATGCAACACGCAACACTCGGTCAGATATATTGTTAAATTACTCCTTAGCGAAGCGTTTTAGTGCCTTAAAAACTAACATTTTGAGTCCAATTGCCTCAAAGAAACGTTTCTCACATTATAATCTACAAAATAATATATTAGTAGGCATTCTATTACATTTTTGCCAGTTCGGTGCTTATCGATAGTACATATAGATGGAGGAACATATTTTGTATTTCATCCTTTCATCCTATTTATCATCCCTTGCAACTGCTGGTAATATTTGTTACGTCATACTTAGAAGGTTTAGGTTCTTCTATCTTATAGTATTTACGCTTTTTGTGTACACCGTCGTTTGCGCAGACTGACGAAGTTTATTTGCATTAACATTAATTCAAGATTCGCTCTCGCAGCAACCACTAGAAGTACTTTTATTAGTTGCTTGATACCGATGAAAATTGTTTCTTATGTGTTTAGTGTAACCATTTATTTAACGTTTTGCTGTGCCTTACAAGTGTTGTGTATCTACAATCAGTTACCACGAAACCACTCGCCACCATTTAGAACTATTGTATTATAAATTAATTATTCAAAAATTAATTTATTTGATCTTCAATTTTTGAGTAATTAATGATGAGTTGACGGAATATTCAGCTGGCGCACTACTATCCGTAACCACAAAAATATGCTATTTTGTAAAACGGTTTAATTGTTAATTAATTATGCAAAAATATTTTTTTGCTCTTCAAATTTCTGAGTAATTAACGATGAACTAACCCTAAAGAGTTCAACTCGTACACCACATTCGTCTACCACAAAAACACGTATGCCACCATTTAGAACTATTTAATTGCTAATTAATTATTATTGCGTATTTATCAATTACATTGTTGTACAACATGTCATTTGCTTTTGTCGTTACCGACTGTGTTGTGACAGATGAATACCCCGCTAGCTCACCATTAATTACTCGGAAGTTTGAAGAAGTTTAAATTTTGCTTAATTAATTAGCAATTAAATAGTTCTAATTGTAGCATTTTTTTGTGGTAACCGAATGTTGTAGTGCCAGCGGAAGATAGGTGTAAAATACACTTATAAAGGTGGCATATATCCAATTTTCAGGTTTAAAACTGAACTTTCAAAAATTCAAACGTTAGAATTTTTCTCGAAGTCTTCCTACAACTACAAAATTGAAGATTAAAATTTCTTCTTTAAAATGAAATTTGATTTCCATATGTAGTTCTTTCAATGATGTGATGAACATTTCGTTAAAATTTCAGTAATTTTTCAAGCAATATTTTGTGCAATATGTGCCACTTAAAAAAATAACAAATACGATTTTCTACAAAAAGGTCTTTTTTTTTACTTTTGGTAGGGTTAATGGTAAATGCATTCTATAAGATGACATAAACCCGATATTGCTTTATTCTTTTGTTTTTTCAAAAAAATTACAAAAAATAACTTTCTCACTCACGTCGTTAATACACTAGCGACAATTCACATTATTGTATTTGCTACTATTACGTAAAGTTCATTTTGATGCATTCTTTCGTTTATCAAATTTTTTTAAGGTATTTTTTTAAATACCTTCCATGCCTTTAGTACGCACATTTCCCTATATTTGTATACATTATTGCATTTGTGAGTGGAAGTGTTTTAAATGACTTTGTATAAAGTTTTTCGAAATCTCTAAAGTTTTTTGTGAAAAAGGGTTTCAATTTTTTGATTTAAATTAACGCTGAAATGCCATTTTCGTAAAAGCGGCACCAAATCTCTCAAAGAAAGTTACCGTTTAGGATGAGTTGTTACTCTTCTGTAAGATTTTTAAAGTAATATTACTATTCTACTATTAGTAAACAGTAATAAAAGAAAATTTGAAAAATATGTACGTTGGGTGGCGATAGATGGCAGCTGGCAGCAGTACTGAACAAATCAAAATAACTAATCCAGACTACAGAAAACAAATACGAGAAATTGTGTGACTTTTGTAACACAATTAGTTATTTTATTAATAAGAATTTCGCAAAACTATTTAGGAATTAGAAAGGAAGTAATTTTTTCTCAGGGCATGGTGTGAACGAGATTATATTTAATTGAAAATACAGATATAACTTTTATGGGCATCCATACTGGTATAGACGTCCTAGAACGTATTTTACCGGGGTAAAATAATAAAGGTATTTGATAGACATGGCTTAATACTGGTATTTTACCGGTATTTTTAGCTATGTTCAATACCTTTACGGCCTCTTTACCCTGAAATGATTTACATATATACGTACATGGAGTTTGCGTGCGTGTGCACGTAATATCAAGTGCCTGATAATGGTTAATACGCGAATTAGCAGGTTAATGAAAACATTATCCAAACCAATTAATAAAGTTTTAGGCAGAAACACAGCTCCCACATACGTGTACTTTAGCCAAATGGAAAGCACTACGTTTCGACATATATGAAGAGCAGGTTTTATGTGATAAAAGGGATCAGACAGTTGGAGGGAACATTCTATGGATAGTGACTGTCAAGGAGTATATTTTCGAGTTCCATTGTATCAATCGTAAATATCTATTTATACGATGCCCCTTAACCGCATAGTAAACCTCAATTGATGATTCGCTACTCATTTCCGAATTGGTGTGTCAAGGATACAATTCACACAAAGCACCTCGAATATGCGCCATTTCAAAATAAACCGTTCACCCTCAACTTTATCCAAACTGAATATGCAATGTTAAAATGAAATCGCAAATTCACCCAATTTTGGACACGGAGTGTGAAATATTAACGCACTTTATAATTTACATTTTATTTCCATTGTTCTGAACGTTTCAATTATGTTTTTTCCTCATAAATTAGTATCACTAATGCCAATGAAACTTCCTCTGTTTTTCAGCAATTGGCCTTGGAAACACGTGGTCGAAGATACCATATGGCGCATGCGCCAAGCAGGTCTGTACCAACACGCCGACGAAATGAACACTTGCGTGTGGAACCAATACCACCCCGATCGGCGCTATGTGACCTTCGACGACGAGCAAAGGCCGGCCATTCGTGTGCTACAGTTGGCAGACCTGCTGCCGCACCTGGAGCTGCTGGTGGTGGGGATCCTGTTGGCGGTCACGTGCTTCGTGGGGGAGCTTTGGCTCCACCACCGCTCGGTCTCCTCCCGTGGCCCTCCCCCTCACCACAACCCGGAATCCTGTCCCCCACTACAACCACGCCTCAACCACCCAACTCCCTTCCATGAACCTCCCTTTGACTCCAACCCTGAATCCTCCCGCCACCCAAACACCGCTTCCCCTCCCCCACCACACTCACACCCCCACCACCCACTCTCCTCCCATGATCCTTTCTCTGCCCCAAACACTGCATCCCCTTCCAAACCACACCATCCACCACAACTCACGCACATCCCATGATCCTCTCCTCACCCCAAATAAACTCTCCTCAACCCAAACACTCCGCCCGCACCACCCACTCTTCCCTCATGATCCTCCCTCGAGAATCCCCTTCCCCCACCATAATCTCCTACCCCCATACACTTTCCTAACATGACTCTCCCCTTGACCCCAACCCTGAATCCGCTCCTTAATCACACTCTCATCCCTAGTCCCGCCCGCCTCACTCGCTCTCCTCCTCTTGACCCCATCCCTGAGTACACTCCCCCCCACACACTTTCCGCCCCATCACCTATTCTCATCCCAATATCCTCCCCTAGCACCAACTCTGATTCCCCTTCCCCAATATACTCTCCGCCCTTTCGCCTAACTCTCCTGCCATGATCCTCCCTGTGACCCCTTCCTTGAATCCCTTCTCTTAACTTCTAAATAAATATTGTCATGAAGAAAGACGTGGTGTTACATTAATAACAGTTTAAATACGACATGCCACTACCTTTGTAAAATATTTCTGCAAAATGGGGGTTGCTATGCAACAGGATAAGATCCGTGTATCTTCTATCTCTTGTAGATGATGTTGGTTTGTGATATAAAGACGAATTGTCAGGTGTTTCATTGATTCAAATAATCTATAAGACTCGCAATTATGTTTAAAAATATTTACACAATTAACACACTTTAGTTCATCATAGACTCGACAATACACATAAGGTTTCATTAAACTTTCAATAGTTTTGAACATTTTATGAAATATTAGCCAATTTCGTGTGTGTCTGATTTTAAACCGAATTTATTGTATTATATCTCATCCTTAACTTTTAAAATTTGTGTGAATTCAAATTCTTATTGAAAAACTTCGAAACAGATAATGTACGTTGATTAAATGGATCCCTACAAATTTGATAGTTTATATGTAGACAATGGTTAAATATATGTTTCTCTTTTCCACTGATGCGTGTCAGTTTATTCTGTAATATTCAGCGTGGTTTGATTAAAAATCACTTTTAAATATTTTGACTTATTTTTCTGTCATTATTCTCATTGGAAATTATTCATAAGTCTCTGACCCATCATTCATCTTGTAGTGGATAATATGTAGAATTACCTTATCGAATGTTTTCAGATTTGAATTAGTGTTGTTACCACATTACGTATTTTCACTATGTCATTTTTAGCGCCTAAACTCTATCACCCGGAATGACCCTGATTCCCTGATATTTTTTTTTTCGCATGTCGCCAAAAGACACGTTCTTAATGTACGTCAGAGGCCAGCGGTAGAACCGTGTGCCCGATCTTCATTAAAGATGGCACATTACGTGTTTTTCACGCAGAAGGTTTTTGAACTGTTAATTTTGTTGTAACTTTACTAAATGGCGCTGCAGCACAATAGTAATGAAAGCATGTTTAATTTTAGTTCTATTTCCGTCCAAACGAGGTCCGCCTGGGCTTCTTTATTGCTGGGCGTTGCCATGCAGGGGGCTGTCGCTTGTTAGGCTGGGAAATTTCCTTATTTCAGTGACGTGGTGGGGGAGCTGATGATTTATGGTAGGCCCGCCATTAATGCACCTCATTGTGGAGCGCTCTA
>BOPP01000267.1:185297-196659 GCA_017312745.1 Gryllus bimaculatus
CAGTCTGAAATGATTTATTAATTGGTGAGGTATGTTGTAAATAAATTGTAATGATGCAAGTGGAAATTTATTTCATATAAATATTTTTATTTGCAAAATACATAAATACACATCGTACAAAAAAAACCATATGGCATGAAGACAAATTTATGTTTATGTAAAATAATAATTCTGGTGAATCATCATGTGCCACACTAATATTACACAATTTCACTGCAGGCTAAAAACAAATACAAAATATTACCAAATGTAAGCAGTACAAACACCTACTTAAAACTATAGGTTCTATATATAATTTTCACCCTTCCCGTCACCTTCTTGGATGCAAATGGTATGGTGACAATTACATATATATAAGGAGGATAAATTCCACACACCCAAAAAGCTGTAAGTATTAGTTGTCTCGGTACCTCCAGTGGTCACAGAATCTGGGCGTAAACCATAAGGCCCAGTTGTCGAATCCTGGCCAGGGCAAACCAATTCCTTGAAAAAAATTTAACGTATTAAGATTATTATCATTCATCAAAAGAATTCTTTAAATCGTCAATTTAGCAGTTGTGAAGAACATGATGTTAAGAAATAAGAGTAAATTTCCTGGTAACAATCCCAAACTATTGTACTAAAAGAGCTATGTAAATATTAGTTCACAAGACAAACAGTTTAGGGAGACTTTTTATATGAGTAAACAAACACCTTTAATTTGGTACATTTTATGTGTATACAAGTGAAAACTATGACTAGTGGTTGTTTCTCGGTAATAAAAGTCCTTTCTGTTTGTCTTGTGGAACTAAATATTACATTGCCAAGGCAGATTTCTACTATTCTTTTGATCAGTAAATATTTGAGTCCTGCGGCTTTTGGTATATTCAGGAAAAAATCCATCTTATGTGTTTTAGAAGAAGAGATTTTATGCCCTAGGTGTGGGAAAAGATATCCGAGTAGATTTTAAATAGAATCTACTTCAAAATCGATTTATCCAAAATACTTTTTAGACTTGTAAATTTTGGTTCTTTCCTGACAATATAGTAATTGCCCCAAACCACAGTAAGTTGCTCAAGTCACACAATATTTAACATCATACACTCAGAATTATTTCGCATATTAGACATTCATTGATTTTATTATTAAGAATGATTTTCAATATTGTCCCATCTCAGTCATTGACATTTTTATTTAACACTGATGCCAAATTAAAATTTTCAGGGACATGGAATGGTAAGAATTAAGCGATTTATGGTGTTGTGTGAGTTATCGTTGGCCTTTTTTCATGAATGATTATAAAACACGTTGTCATTGCCACAATAGTATTTAATAGCCAGCGTAGCGTAGTTTCGTTTTTTTGGCTTCGCATTCAGCAGAACAACTGATGATGATTGGCTACAGCCCATTTTCGGAAGCTTTCTCTTATAGTTAAATACTATTAAGTTGGCAACTGACCAACGTTTATAATTATTTCAATGGTGATGTAGGCATATTTACAAATAATTATCACTTCTCAAACACTGGCTAACAAATGTTTGTGCCATGATACTCCAAATATTATTGTCATTCCGCCAAATGGAGAATGTTCACATAATGAAGTGTAATTTAAAAAGATAAAATGCAAGAGGAAGTGCCACTTTAACCCTTCCTTTTCAAACAGTATTTAATGACGCATCACTTTGTGACAATTTAGTCTGTTTGCAGGTTTAAATTAAGAACATATTGAAAGAAAACAACACAAGAGATGCATATGTATTCCAAAATTTGACACAAGAATTATGTATCAATTCTTATATAACATGTTGTAATACATGGACTTGAACAATGTAAATATCTTGTAAAAACTATCCCTAACCTCCACTATATGCAGCTGAACTTACATTTGACACTCTCCAGCAATGAGCTCAGGCATCTAGCCTGATTGTTTGGTGACGATACATTTCACAGTAACTATTAAGTAACTTATAAAAGCGTCAAAAAAATCATCAACTTTTGAACAGACATATTGGATTTAATGGACCGACGAACAACACTACACACTACGGCATATCACTTGAAATCCAAAATTACCTACAACAGTTGTAAAAGAACGACCAAAATTGACAGTTTACTTTGGGTATCCAACACATATTTTAAATAATTGCATCTCCAAGGATGTCCTGGCACTCCTTTTCCAGCCTAGATAGGGAGCTGCCTGTACATACAGATAGAGGCATTAATTTGAAATTCAAGATGTATAGTGCTGTCTCACCTTCCTAAAACAAGGTTTCTGTAGCTAAACGCAGGATGCATGGCAAGGAAGCACGAATGAATAGTAGCTACAACGATGTAAGGCAGGCCTGCAAATCAAAGAGACAAATGATTTGAGCTGACCAAATTTTAAAGCTTTCCTTATTATTAAGCATATGCATGAATGCTCAATGCATGTCGCTTACACTTTCTGGCCAAGCTTTCTCTAAATGCTCGGGTGGATTCTCCAATTAGGCACCTCAGGGCATTGTCAGGTAAATTTACTGAGAACTGCATTCCACACGCTGTTTTTTTGCAGTCGACATTTCTAGCAAGATGTGGCTCCAATGCACAGGTACTTCCTCCTGTTCATGTTCTCCGTGGAACAAGAACGCCAAGTATTAGGTCCTAATTACTATCAGCCATTTTTCATAAACCTATAATCAAATTTGTAATATTAAATTGGCCAGTGATCAGCAAATATCCACTTAATGTATTTGGAAACAAAAATAATAGGAACTAAACAAAACACTGAGGGAACAATGTTAACGCAGTAATTCATGCCTATGTTGTAAATAATTATCGTAATCATATGAAAAACATTCTTAACGAACGTGCAAAATTATTAATATGCACTTACTTTGCAAGACTTGTATTTTCCATGTCTAGCCATTCCATTAATATGGCAATTATGAAGTGTGAAGAACGAAGAGACAATGCCGGCATTTTCGCTTCAAAATCTGGAATGCTCAAAAACCACAATCTGGCCGAACGTTGGCAGCTGAGAGACGGTTATGCACGGTTATACATACAACGAATTGCAAAATTCGGAGCCGTTTGGGAGGGTCAGTTTCGAGGTTTTTTGCTCAGAGCTATCGTCAGATGGCAGCACTTTTAGAATAGGCGCAGACATTCTATGTTTGCAAAAGTTGCTATATCCCCTCCATGAAAATAAGGAGCTTCAGAATAACATTGAGTGCCGACTCTGTAATATACTCTCTGTTGCCATGTGGCGCAGGACGAGGTCGAGGAGGACAGCACAGGCGGCGCGAGAGACGGAAAGAGACAGAGAGAGACAGTGAATGAGACACAGACAGAGACGAGGAGAGAGAGCTGAGAGACGGAGGGAGAAAGAGGGAGGGGGGGGAATGGAGAGCTGAATGTCTGCCGGGTTCCGCTAGTAATTTAATAAACACGGTCACTGTAAAATTAAATTTTGTTGTCCGCGAATTTCATTTTATAGTTCACTATTTAAATTTGTGCATGTTGTGTTTGAAAAACATCGATGAACTTTGATCAATGTTTCATCAACTTCGATGATTTAATTTTGAACGTCGATAATTGGTCGGACATGGATATAGCATCACAAACTGGCATCAGTACAATTCCTTACAGGCCACCACTGGTTAGTTCTGAAAATTTTGCCCTAAAATATTCTTCCAATATATTTGATTCTTCCTGTTGTGTGATAGACAAAGTGCGCCGAGAACCGAGCGAGCGCGCCAGGAACTACTACGACGGCCTGACTTCAGGCCGCACAATCCACAGACGCTGGGCGCCGGACACGCGGTGACGAACGTGATGCGCTCGGCTCTCACTCAAGCTGTGTATTCAAAAGTTGGTTGAATAAAAGCATAGAGCTAGTATAAAGTTCACTGCTCCGTGGTATTAAATATAAACTATTTTGCATATAAA
This sequence comes from Gryllus bimaculatus, assembly GCA_017312745.1. NCBI lineage: Eukaryota > Metazoa > Arthropoda > Insecta > Orthoptera > Gryllidae > Gryllus > Gryllus bimaculatus. The sequence goes on from BOPP01000267.1 coordinate 189,204, forward strand.
AACGAGCTGTAGATTTAATACACTAAATAGTCCTGCTGTCGAAATAACACCGCCCACTCCTCTCGCATCTAGCGAGATGAGGGATCAAGAAAACGTACTCGGGTTCGTTGAAAATGGCAGCTTCTCTATGGAGACGTTGTTGAAATGCGAAACAACGCTAGTCGTTGTAAGGGATTGCAGAGGATACGTCTCGTCTAGTGTCAAGAGTTTGTTATTAGCCATCCAAATCAGTGCATTATTGAAAATGTTTATACTGGCAAATAATTGAAATTGTTTACTTCCCTCGCATCGTCAAGTTTCGTAAATGAAGAATTTGATGTAAATGAAGTCGTATTTGTGCATTGCAATTAATACAATTAAAAAATTGGAATTCATTTATATGAGCGTGATTGTGAATAATAGTTGAGTAACTATCTATGTAGAATCATTATTTTATGAAGCGATCAGTATAAGAGTACAAAGAGATGTTTTGAGATGAAACGAATTGTCCTGAACATTAAATTCAGCAGTGGCGGCTGGTGCCATATCAACCTGGAGGGTGCAGCTCCATCGAATGACAGAAATGTAATTTCCAAAATTCAGAACACTAAATTATAATAAAATGTAAAAGACGTAAATTAATTAAAACTAAGTTTAATAAAAATCTATATTGCAATATTCCTCACATATATTTATGCGTAGTTCTAGCTTTGATTTTCAGTGAGGTACAAGCATTTCTGTTTGGGCAGGTTTCTTACAAATAGAATTATTTCATTTCACAAACTTCACAACCCTGGAATATATTGCAATCATGAAACATCTACACGCATTCGTATTCACGAGAACGCTCGCAAACTGCTAGCCGGCCAGCTGCAGGCACACTGGCTTCCGCGAGACACTGAGAGACGTCCATCTAGAACAACCACCTTTACACAAAGAACTCTCAAATGAACGTTTTGAATCAACTGACCTAATATCAAATGAAAACTAATTCTCCCAATACCATAACCAATGTACTGGTCAATAATTGACTGAACTTGTATACTTTCAATAACACCGAAATTCACCAAATTAATTCCTAGCTAGAATCAGACGAAGACAGAATATTGGTATTCCCCTCGTGCTGGTGCTGACTGAAGGAATATCAGCGCTTGTTGTGATGGAGTTAGCAGAAGCGCTGGAGCGTTTGGAGCTGGAATCTCACAGCCGTCGCCTTCCAGTTCTCCTACAGTTTGGATACACCAGGGCCAAAGCATGGACGACGCACAGGCGCAGGCCAGCGCTGTGAATGGTGCGGCAGGGGTAGTCACTTATTAAACTACTCCACTTTCGACTGAAGTTGCGCACTGTGAAGGCTTCAACTTTTCGCTTAAACGCTTTAACACTACGAAAACTGCTACTGAGAGTAGCGCTGCGCTCAAAGGTCCTGCTAAAGTCGACTGCTCGCATTGGGGCATAAAGACGCAAGTAAACAACGCTTCCTTTTTTATTTGCTCGATTATATTTGCTTGATTTTATTTGCTTGATTATGTGTGAAACTAAAGCTGAAGATCGAAAAATACTCGTCACAATATAACAACGGCACCGGCAGTACGCAAACGACATACGTTAAAACAAGTTGTTTAACAGCGCGAATCTGAACAAAATATATCAGTTGCATAGACCAATGTGAATGTTCTCTATTTGACGTGATACTCATCACTCGGAGAATAGTTTTATTCATAAGAAGTTCAGCCAATGCTTGTTGGTCGAAGAATATTCTCAGTGCAAATGCCAATGTTCGTGGAAAGATACTCTGAGCAAATGTTTTTTTTTATTATTTATTCCGCCCAATTTGTGCATTTTGTGAAAAACGAATGTTTAAATAAATGCGTAAATGCTGATTACCGTGCATCACAACGTTGAGAACCGTTCACATTGTTGAGAACCGTCTCTTTAGTTGCAGACGTGTATTGATGGAAATTCTTTTGGGACGAGAAATTGATTGAAATGATGGAAATTTCCCGCCCTAAAATTTTTTCTGTAACTTAACTAGTCACAAAAAAAGCAAAAATACTTACGTAATAATTAAAACGAATAAACTTATATCGCAGCATCAGCTGAATGAATCCTACGACATTTTACAAAATCTGTAATAACACTTTCTAGAAATACATTTTTAATTTCCCCATCCAAAATTTGTCTCTGCATCCGCCCCTGTTACTGCTCTTAAAGAGTACAATATCACTTAATGAAAATAGTGATATCAGTAAATTCACTCAGTTACTCAGTTATTAGCGTTTTGAAAAGGGAAAAGAGTAGGATAAAAGACAAAGAATTCAAAAATATTTTCAAAAGAAGAGTACTTAAGGCCTTAGTGTGTTAATGAAGTACATTGCCGCACTAGGGTGCTACAGTACTTCTTTGCGAAACTGATTATAATGGGGTAATGTTTCAGAGTTCCTAACCAAAGTTCATGTTCTCAAAAATATAAACATATAAGAAAATATAACATACCGTGCAATATGAACTGTCACCCTCATTACAATAATTGCAGATTACGTCCTTGAGCCCTTACGTCCTTGTGACAATAACAACTTTTCACTACAAAAATTAAACTCACATTCAAAAAACGATACATGTACATTATTTCACAACCCTTTGCAAGACGACATGAAACTAATTAAATCGATACAAAAGTTTAACTCCTAAGTAAAATCTTTTCTGTAGCATAACAGTTTCTATATAATAAGATACTATATTGAGCATCAAAAAGGAAATTAATATCAATTTCAACAATAGAATTGAATGTATTATTTACCATTTGGGTTGTATACTTCTAAACAAATTGTATTGTATCTCAGCTTCTGGCTTAATGACCGCCATCTCAATGTGGTCTTTGTCCAGTTTTCCCTGATACATTGAGCAAATGCTGATATGGCTCCTTGTTTTGCTTCTGGACATAAATGTAACTTCATTATCCATGCACATTCTCTATAGTTCACGGGGAAATACAGTTATTCAAATTATCGTTCTCCATGTTGTCATGACAGAAGTAAATTCCTTCCTGAAGGACATGATGAAGAAAAAGAACCCAAATCTATAGCTAATTTGGCTCCGAAATTAATTTTATTACATCGGAGCGAATATTTTGTTAACAAAAACCGTCCAGAAGTAAAACAAGTGGTCATCTCAGCATTTGCTCAATGGATCAGGGAAACTGAACAAAAATCTGATCGAAATGGGGGTCATTGATCCGAAAGCTGAAAAACATTATTTGTTACTAGCATATTAAGTTATTTTTGTATAAAATGTATACAATACAAATGGAAACTAATTCAATATATCACTTCTTTGTAAAAATAATCATTATTTTTCTTTTTGATGATCAGTATAGTCTCTAATTGTATAGAAACAGTTATGCAGCAGAAAAGACTTTCCTTTTAAATTCAATTTGTGTGCCGACTGTTGAATGTCATCTGGCAGTGTGTTTTAAAGTAACGTACATGTATTTGTATGTGATGGATTCGTGATAGTGATCTGTTGATACTGACACTTGATGAACATGATTTTTACGACGTGTGTTGTAATTATAAATATCCGTATTGCATGAAAATATGTTCCCACCGTTAAGTAAGTCACTTTCGATAAATATTACATTGAATCCGGAGACACGCGATGGACGGAAAGAGAGCACGCTGCGCAATGAGCTACTCGTGTGGGCGTTGATGTATTTCTTTAAATAAATTAAGCTTTCGCGTCTAATGCACAATGTTTTACAAGAGTGTTAAAATGGACAGAAATTGCCTTCTTATAATTGTGTTATCGAAAATACTTTCAGTTGAAGCAACACACGTTAGACTCATAGGCAACATTTCAAAGTTTACATCGAGTATGTTGTGATGAATAATGTAATAGTAACGTATCTGAGTTGGTGTGTATGGAACGAAGGCCCCACTGAAAGTAGCATATTATTTGCAGCGCTCCTCCTCTTTATAAGAAGCACATCATATTGTGATTACGCCCCACCAGACTGAATCTGCTAAGAACCTATACTGAAGGTGATATGTGTTATATGGGTACGTGTTTGTACATCAAGAATAATGTGACTTGCTAGTCATTTCTTTCTAGCCAGAGCCTTAGTTTTTCTCAATATTTTGTGAGTAGAAAGAATGCCCTGATAGTTTGTAGACCAAAGTTAAGCCCTAATGTATTGAAGGAAAGTATGTCTCAATATCTTTGGGGCTAGAAGTATGCCCTAAAAATGTGGGGTAAAAGTTCACCCTGATAGGTTTGAATAATTTTGATTGCACGCTTTAATTTCTCACAGTTGTACCTCTGTGTTCTAATTTCAGAATGGAAAGCGTTTGAGTGAATTCAGAAAATTTGCTTCTTCTCCAATTTTCAAATAAATACACAGAAGCTCATTTAAAAAATATCGTTTTTATTTAATGCAATTAATTAAATTACCATTTAAATTATTATAACTTATCAACACTTTTTGTATTAGATACGCCGCCCTGCCCAAACCCCCATTTCGGGGAAAATTTTGTGGCGGCGGGGGCGGCGGAGGCCTCGATGGAGGCGGCAGGGGCGGCGGCGGCCGCAGTGGGGGCGGCGGGGGCGGCAGAGGCCGCGACGGAGGTGGTGGCGGTGAAGGCGGCGGGCGGCGGCCGGCGGTGGGGACGCGCAGGGGCGGAGCGGAGTCACAGGATGGAGGCACGCCGCTGGGCAGCTAGATGGATGAGGAGTCGGAGAGGCGGACACGCGGTTGGAAGCGGCAGGGGCAGAACGGAGGCCGACCAATGGAGGCGAGCGGAGGGCCGCGTGGCGGCGGAAGGGGCGGCGCCGGCGGGCGGCGGCGAACGGTGGAGGCCGGCAGGGCGAGCGGAGTCCGGACGATGGAGGGCGGCGGCGGCCGCGATGGAGGGGGCGGTGGTAGAGCACCGGTGGAGGCGGCAGGGCGAACGAGGCCGCCATAGAGGGCGGCGGACGGCACGGGTGAAGCGTGAAGGGGCGGCGGCAGGCGGGCGGCCGTTCGTGGAGGCGGCAGAAGGGCGGCGGAGTCCCCGGATGGAGGCGACGGGCGGCGCAGTGGAGGGAGGCGGTGGCGAGGCCCGGGTGGAGGCGGCAGGGGGCGACGGAGGCACCCAATGGCAGAGAGCTGGCGGCGGCGACGGGTGGATGAGACGGACATGGGGCGGCGCGGGGCGGCGGCGGGTGGAGGGCGGCAGGGGAGGGAGCCTCCGAATTGGAGGCGACGGCCGGCCGCCAGTGGAGGGGGCGGTTGAGGCCCCGGTGGAGGCGGCAGGGGCGACAGGAGGCCCCAATGAGGCGGCGGCGTGCGCGGTGGAGGCGGAAGGGGCGGCGTGCGGGCGGCGGCGCGGTGGAGGCGGCAGGGGCGGCGGAGTCGCCCGATGGACGGCGGGCGAGCGCCCGCAAGTGGAGGGGGGCGGGTGAGAGGCCCGGTGGAGGCGGCAGGGGCGATGGAGGCCCCGAAGGGCAGGCGGAAGAGATTTGTGCGGCCGCGGTGGAGGCGGACGGGCGCGGCGCGGGCGGCGCGCTCGCGGTGGAGGCGCAAGGGGCGGCGGAGTCCCCCCGAGGAAGGCGGCGGGCGGCCGAAGTGGAGGGGGCTGCGGAGGCCCCGGTGGAGGCGGCGGCGGTGGTTCCGATGAGGGGCGGCGGCCGCAGTGGAGCGGAGGGCGGGGGCGGCGGCGGCTGGGAGGCGGCAGTATGGGATCCTCCTGCATTATAGACGGATCAATAATGAAAGGATTTTTTTGTCATAGAGGCTCTGAGGCCGGGACGGTTCATATTACTCTCTGCTCTCTGCTTAGAATCAGGGACAAGAACGAGTGCGGTCCGCCACCTCCTTCCGGTTTTTTGCAAGCAACTAAAGACAAGAGAAAAATATACAAAAATACACATAAGTTAAAGGCGAGTCTCTGCTTGTTTCCGCCGCAGCATTCCGGGGGTCCTGCGATCAGCTCAATCTCAAAAATCACTGTATCAACGCAGTGTAAATAAATTTCGCGGTAGAATCTGCGATCAGGGATCCAGCCATGGAATGCGTAGTTGGTTTTGTGGACGAAATGATACACGATGGGTTGCGCGCAACTCGAGAGAAGAGTAGGATGGCAGTAATGTCTGTTGAGCGACTCTGATATCGGGAAGTCGTGTCACTAGTATGCGTCGCGGTCGTCAACAAATAGCAGGTTGGATTTGGCATGGGGTTATACGGGCGGGATGCCAGTAAGAGTGTAGTCATGGGTATGGTGGCGGGGTGGAGTACCGGAGCGTAGCTATGGGCCGCTGGCGAGACGGAGTCAGGTGATGATCTAATCAAAGCTTTCAATAGCCGTCTACGGTTACCACAGGTGGGTAGAGGTAGGGTTAAAACAATTTTGTAAACAGCATGATGCGCAGCGATAGAGGACACATCAGCTGCTAATGCGGACACAACATTTCTGATATGCTATGATAGACCAATGAATATCTCAAAAAAACTATTACCAATAAACATATTGTCTAACAAGAATCTGATCCTCTATATCCTTCTTACCTAGAGATATCTATGAAAACGATACACCTATCAGGACGTGTTCCAAAATTCAAATTTGGTTTCAGAAAATGTCTTCCTATTTGTATTTCAATAAAAAAATGAGACCTGCTAGAAGACACATTAAATTGAAAGTATCTAATTTTCGTACTCTAAACGAATTTTGTAAATGATTAGCTTTATTCAAAAGGCTATACCTTCTTAACTATTATGCTACGCGCTGGAAATTTGCACTCAAAAAAAAACCCTTACGTGTTCGCCCTTTATATCTGAGTCCTTAGATAAAGTTGTGGCTGGCGGTTATTCACAAAATGGGGTTGAAAAATGCAGTTTCGCAGCACAAGAGTTTTTTTGGCGAAATTTATCGTTTTGGTGGGTGTACTTTTGGCCATTTATACTTACAAACTATTAAGCTTTTAATCAAAAACGGTTTCACTAAAACTGGATTTGGTCCGATAAAATTTTTTCGAGCTAGGACCTTGGTTGTTTCAAAAACCATCCGTGTGGGTTCCAAAATGCGCAATTTCGTCGATCCATGGATCGGACGAAACTTTACAACATTTTTGGTAAGCACAAGAAAGAAACTACAATATCTCCAAAAACATCCACTAATAAACAAATAGTTCTACCACACAGACGTGTTTGAAAAAATTATCTTGTTTTCATCAGAAATGTCTTCTTTCTCTCCTTTTCGTATTTCAATAAAAAATGAGACCTGTAGAGCTAAAATTGAATGTATTATATTTTTCGTACTCTAACGAAAAATGTAAATATTAGCTATATTTCAAAAGCTATATTCTATACTATTAAGCTAAAAGCGCTGGAATTTGGCACACAAACAGGAATACTTACTCTTCGTTTAATCTCTGAGTCTTAGGATAAGTTGCTGGCGTTATCGGACAATACAAATGGGTTGAAATGCAGTTTTCATCTTTAGCA
>BOPP01000267.1:196684-280395 GCA_017312745.1 Gryllus bimaculatus
GCGGACGTTGGTTCCTCCTGCGGAGAGAGGCCCTGAGTCGTCGGAGATATGAGGCGGGAGGGGCTCATTCTAATGAGGTGCTTCAGTTCGCGGGCTGGCGAGGTGGTGACGAGTCTGAGGAGCTAAGGCGGGCAGTATGAGTCAGTGGTGATGGATTAATTAGCGACAGGGTGGGTGTGGGTATTACTTTCATTTCAATGGATTCATCTCAAGAACAATACATATTGCGATGTGACATATGAGAGAGAAGTACCGTCTGTGTTCGTGTACTTGAGCTTTGTCTCTTTACAACATTTTAACTATAAATAGTTGAATATTGAAAGGGTTTAAAAAAAGCGAGGTGTGATTGCGAGGCAACAAGTTTCGCGGCGCCTCCCCTGAGTGTTCGCAAAGGGTTGCGCCGCAGCAGTGCGCAGGCCTCGTCCTCGAGCGCGGTTGCCACTTTGTTGTCTGCGCTGATGGCGGCCGCGTTGCCTTTGTCAGCTGGAAGACTCGCGTCGGCGCAAGGAGCGCACGCCAAGCTGCTCTTCTCGGGATAGGGTCCTCCGAGGAGGCGTCGCCCGCGTTAGGATGCGGGCGGCGCCGCACTCAATTCCAGCGGTGACGTCAAATGTGGAGGTTCAGTTGCAGCCTACGGTGAGGACGGGCAAGGCGTTATCTTTTCTATCCGCTTGCCGAGCACTCGTAATGATGACGTGATTTTCCACCTGACAAAGGCAACGCGACCGCCATCACGCGTACGGGAGAATTCCACAGCAAAGTGGCAACCCTGCGCGAGGACGAGGCCGCGCAACCGCTTCGGAAAACAAAAGGCGAAAGTCGCTGCAAGGTGAACAATTCATCCAGCATTGAGCCTGAAATAAAGCCTAAGCTAAAAGTAGCCACAGCGCTACCCTGCGGCCCTACGGGCTACCCTGAGAACACAAGGCAGAGGTTCCTCTTCGCCCCATTGTGAGTGCTGTGAATTCGCCCACACAGCCACTGTCCCCTTACATGGCCTAGACGCTTCGCCCCTTGTCCGAAGATATCGCGTCCGATCTCCTGCCGCTTCATCGAGTTGCTAAACCAGTCGCCTGGAGAGCACAGTCAGCCTTGCCAGCTTTGACGTTACGTCGCTTTTCACCATGGTCTCGGATGAAGAGGCAGCAGATATCAGAAGAAAATTGAATTCACGGGGGATCCTTATTCAGTGGGCCGACCTCGCGCAATTGTGCCTGGCGTCTACCTTCGTCCGATGTCTGGGGAAGTTCTATGTCCAGGTGGAAGACGCTGCTATGGGCTCAGCCTGTCTTCCTCGTATTGCCGCCAATCTCTTCATGGAGGCATTCGAAACCGAGGTCCTGGACAACTCTCACCTCAAACCTACAATGTGGATAAGATACGTCGATAACACCTTTGTGATATGGTATCAGCTGCTCTTCAGGAATTCTTGGGCCATCTAAACAGCGCTCACCAGAAAATAAAATTCACTGCGGAGATAAGAGAAGAAAGGCCTTCTCTGGACGCCTTGGTGAGGAGGAGAAATGACTGGCAACGGAGTTAACAGAAAACCCACGCACACAAATCGCTATCATCATGCCGCACCTCACCATTAGCCAACGACGAAGGACGGCGTTCTTAAAACCATCGCCTTCCGCGCAGCTAGAATCTGCACCCAGGACAGCCTCCCCGCTAAACGGCAACTTCTAACAGCTGCATTCGCCGCGAAGTGGGTTCAGCAAATCTACTTCCAAACTGAAAACACTTACGATCCACCTACACTGTGCCACTTCTGTGGGTTGTGATTATGCTGATGAGAGAACAACGTGCTGGACCCGTCTCTCCACTCCCGCGCGCAAGGTTCGTGAAATGGAACACGCAAAATGAATTTTGTATATCCTTATATTTCACAGATATTTATAATTTTATTTATTCAAATATATTTTATACTTATTATTTTCGTCTCCTATATTATTTATGAGGTAGAGATAACTTGTGCGGCTCTCACAGGTAACCAATCTATATAAAAGAGGTTTCTAAAGAAAGAGAATTCTACGCAGGCGTGTTGAATTGTACTTTGAATTTAAAAATATAAAGGATATATATGAAAAAACTCAGTCAACTATATAGTTAAATAACACCCATACGAAGCGTTCTGAGACCTTAAAAAGAAATTAGATAGGTCTCTAACGCCATGTAATAGGAAGGCGTAAAGACTTTACTTTGACTGTGAAATCGGACACTAGAACAAGCCCTGGGACCCTCATGTCTGCTTTCGTGTTTTGAGTCTTCATTCGTAGCAATGGTGATGGGTCTGGAGCGGCAATTGGGCGGGCAGGATGGTGCTGAAGTGCGGACTGAGGGGAGGAGCGAGTGAGGATGTACTGAGGGCGTTGGGCCGCAGTGTTGAAGAGGCTTCCGGCAGGAGGAGTGGCCCTGTAGGGTGGACTGAGGGGACGGGCGAGTGAAGATGTACTGAGAGCGTTGGGCCGCAGTGTTGATGGGGCTTCCGGCAGGAGGAGTGGCCATGTAGGGGGACTGAGGGGAGGAGCGACTGAGGATGTACTGAGGGCGCTCGGCCGCGGTGTTGATGAGGCTTCCGGCAGGAGGAGTGGCCCTGTAGGGTGGACTGAGGGGAGGAGAGAGTGAGGATGTACTGACGGCGTGGGGCCGCAGTGTTGAAGAGGCTTCCGGAAGGAGGAGTGGCCCTGTAGGGTGGACTGAGGAGACGGGCGAGTGAAGATGTACTGAGAGCGTTGGGCCGGAGTGTTGATGGGGTTTCCGGCAGGAGGAGTGGCCCTGTAGGGTGGACTGAGGGGACGGGCGAGTGAGGATGTATGAGGGCGTTGGAGTGGCCGTCGGTGTTGCTTGGGTTGCCGCAGGAGGAGTGGTTCTGTAGGGGGACTGGAGGGGAGGGCGAGTGAGGATGTACTGAGGGCGTTGGGATCGCAGTGCTGATAGGGGCTTCCGGCAGGAGGAGTGGCCCTGTAAGGGTTGGACTGGAGAACGGGCGAGAAAAGGATGTACTGAGGCTGCTCTGGGCCGCAAGTGGGTCGATAGGCTCCGGCAAGGAGGAGTGGCCCTGCTTAGGGTTGGGACTGAGGGGGATGGGCGAGTGAGGATGATCGCACGGGCTTTGGGCCCCGCGGTGTTGCTGGGCTGCCGGCAAAGGAGGAGTGGCCCTCGTAGGTGGACTGTAAGGAACGGCGAGAAAGGATGTAACCTGAGCGCGCTCGCGCGCGCCAGTGTCAGAAGGCTTTCCGGCAGGAGTGAGTGGCCTGTAGGCGTGGACGAGAGGGACGGGGCGAGTGGAGGATGTATGAGGGCAGTTTGGGCCGCGGTGTTTGCTGGGGCTCGCCAGGCAGCGAGGAAGTGTTCTGTAGGGTGGACTGAGCGGGGACGGGCGAGTGAGGTATGTACTGAGGGCGTTGGGGGTTCGCAGTGTTGATGGGGCTTCGGCAGGAGGAGTGTCTGTAAGGGGGACTAGGGGAGGAGCGACTGAGGATCGACTATGGGGAAGGGCGCTCGGTCCGCGGTGTTGATGAAGGCTTCCGCAGGAGGAGGGCCACTGTAGGGTGGACCTGAGGGGAACGGGCGAGTGAGGATGTATGAGGGCGTGGGGGCCTCAGTGTTGAATGGGCTTCCGGCAGGAGGAGTGTCCTGAAGGAGGACCGAGGGTCGGGGCGAGTGAAGATGCACTGGAGGGGCGTGGGGCCCGCGCGCGTTGATGGGCTGCCGCAGGAGGAGTGGCCCCTTTTTGTTTAGGGGTGGAGGCATGAAGGAACGGGCGAGAAAAGGATGTAACATTGGAGGCGTTGGGCCGCAGTGTCCGACTGGGGCTTCACGGAGGAGGTAGTGGTACCCCTGAAGGAAGGACGAGGGGTCGGGCCGAGTGGAAGATGCACTGAGCGTGGGGCGCGCGGTGTCGAATGGGGCTGCCGGCAGGAGGAGTGGCCGCCTGTAGGGGGCTGAAGGTAGGGGCGATTTGAGGATGTAGGGGAGGGCATTGGGATTCCGCAGTGTCGATTTGGGGCTTCCTGCAGAAGGAGTGGCCCTCGTACGGGTGGACTGAGGGACGGGCGAGTGAGCGATTTACTCGAGGGCGTGGGCGCAGTCGCTCGATGGTGGCTCGCGGCAGGCAGAAGTGGTCCTGTAGGGAACTGAGGGGCTAGGAGTGGAGTGAGGATGCACGAGGGCGTGGGGCCGTGGTGTGATTGGGTGTTTTCCAGCATCGGAGTGGTGCTGAGTGTGGAGCGGAGGGGCAGAGGCGAGTGAGGATGTACGGAGAGCTGAGCCTGGCCCAATACGAGCTAGCGACGCGGGCGCGCAAGGGTGGGAAGGGCGCCGGGACGGCATGCGGCGCGGAAGGGCGCCTGCGCCTGGCAATGGGTCCCGTGGGAGAGCAGGGATGGCCGTGTACCTCCTGCTGCTGGCGCGCGTTCGGGCCTGGCCGCTCTGTGCGCGGGCGGCCGCAGAGCTCTCGGCCGCGATGGCGCGGAGTAGGTATGCCGAAGGCGGCCGAGGAGGAGCGCGGAGGCCGGACGGGAAGGGCCGGGCAGTGCGGGACCTCTCTCTCTCGCTCCTCACTGCTCGTTTCGCTCGTCCCTCCCCCTGAGCCTCGGACTGCTGGGGGCGGGCGGCGTTTCGGGGAGGCGGAAGGGGGCGTGCCAGCCGCGGTGGATGTTCCAATGAGGGCGTCGGACCGGGGAGAGCCGGGAAAGGCGGCGGGGGCCAGCCCTGCGGGTCGACCTCTGGCGTCCACCTGGGGCTCGGGCGGCGCGGCGGCGGGTGGGGCCGACGGGCGGCTTTGGCCGCGGTCTCTGTGCCAGGGACGGGCATCTGACGCAGCGGCGGAGGGCGGCAGGCGAGACCTCATTTGCTGCTGGTGCTCGTCCTCCAACGCGGTGGAGGGTGGACGGGTTGCGGCTCAGAAGAGATGGCCGTGGGCGGCGCGGGCGCGGGTGGCGACGGCGCCTTGCCGCGGTCCTCTGCGCCAGGGACGGCATCTGCGCAGCGGGAAGGCGGCCGCGGAGACCTCAATTTGCTGCTTGTGCTCCGTCTCCAACGCGGTGGAGGCTGGAGGGTTGCGGGGCTCAAGAAGAGATGGGACCGTGGGCGGCCGCGGGCGGCGGGTGGGCGACGGCGCTTGGCCGCGGTCCTCTGCGCCAGGGAGCGGGCCCATCTGGCAGCGGCGGGAGGGCGGTGGCGGAGACCTCATTTCTGCGCTTGTGCTCCGTCCTCCACGCGGAGGAGGGTGGAGGGTTTGCGGCTCAGAAGAGATGGGGCTCGTGGGCGGCGTGGGGCGCGGCCGGGTGGGCGACGGCGCTTGGACGCGCGTCCCTCTGGCGCCAGGGAACGGGCATCTGCGCAGCGGCGGAGGCGGCGGCGGAGAACCTCTCTCTTGCTGCTGGTGCTATCCGACGTCCGACGCGGAGGAGGGTGGCGCGGCGCGTGCGCGCGCCGAGCGGCGGGTGGTGGCCAGGCGCGCCTGTGTCGGCCTCCTCCGCGCCAGGACGGGCGGCCTGGGCTAGCTGCGGTGGCGGTCGCGTGAAGCTATCGGGGCTGTCTAGCTGGCCGCTGCGGGTCCTCCGACGCGGAGGCGGCGGAATGGGCCGTGTGGAGGGGGGCCGGGGCGGCGCGGGGCGGCGAGAGGGCGCGGGCGCGGTCCGACCCTCCAGGGCCTGCGCGAACGGGCGGCTCGCTGCGCACCAGCAGCGGCGGCGGCGGGGAGCGCCGGGGCGGGGAGCGGCGCGCGCGCGGGCTCGGGGGGGGCGGGGGCGGCGTCGGGCCTCCTGCTCGGTAATGCGACAGCCCCGCGGGCAGCTCCCTCCCTGCCGCCTCCTATGCAGACAGCGACCAAACAAAGTGTACTTCCGGATGATGCCTTGACATCTGTTTTTCGTTTATCCTGACTGTTTACTCAACGGCCTTCATAGATTACAATTGTTTCTCTTTATATAAGATGATCCCAAATACAAGGAAGAAATTGTAACGTTTAAACAGGCATTATACAGGATAGTATTCCAGTACATTCTCCATTCTGGTACTTTCTGTATAGTAACTTAAAGATACCAAAATACAAGTTAAAATCCAAAAATCGCTCGTATATGCTGTGTATGTTTTCTGTAGTAATTCTGTGTGAAACGCCTCATGACACCGCTTGGGGTCTACTGGCTATCCACTGAATTGCGTGTCAGAGTACTTTCATTGGCGGTATTTCTGGCATTTTCGTTGTGATCTTTATTAACTATTACCTATGATGAGCATAAGGAAGAAAAATGGAACGCAGGATTTACTAACATGAACAAACGTTTTCTTATAAAAATCGAGCAGTCTGAATTGCACGTTTGCTTTGCCGCTTTGCTACCAATTTGCACAAAAGCTCTACCATGTGTATAAGCCATTATGAAACCGTTTAGAAAATCTGTCTACAGCATCAGAAATCAAAACCTCACCATGGTACCTTAGGAAATCCAGGGAAGAATAAAATGTAGTTGTAAAACAGGTTGCGACTGAATTTGCAGAATTAATTGGGAATGATTTGCATATTTGCATTTGTGCTAATACGAATGTGCTAAGAGCATTTTTGTGCATATTAGTGAAGCAGCGTAAAAATGTACCTGTACTAAAATTTAACTATCGGCGGCATCAAAACCTGCAAGTATTTGTTACAGCGATTATAATTTTGAAATTGCAATAAGACCAGTTCATATCCCGTATGGAGGTAACATACAAGACAATTGGGAACTTTGAACGGGAGTGTAGGCAATTACGATTCATTGGTAATTTCAATGCGCAATACTGAAAGAACATATTTGAACAAAACTAGACCTGAAAGACATTTTCAACACATTAAACTATTTTAAAACAGTTTCAATTGTCGGCGATGCAACATTTTACTCGGAATTTAGTACTACGCACGTCTACGCTAAGAAGTGTTTGGTGTTTCCTGAAAAATGTCGCATTTGAACTAGTTTTGTTCTCGCAAGAAACACTTCATACACACACACACACACACACACACACACACACACACACACATACATACATATATATATATATATATATATATATATATATATATATATAACAGTTATTGTTCAAAAATTGATGAGGCTGTCAATTACTCATTTATTGTTAATGACAACTATAATACTCGAATATTGTTGCAGTAAAATATAAATAATACAATTATATTTATTGTATTTTGAATATTTCACGTCTTTTACACATACATATATTTATCAAATTAGAACATATTGTACTTTGAATATGTATTTAAATACTTATTTACAAACTATATTGTCAAAATATTTAAGTACTGTAAACACGGGCTACTTGGACCCAGTTTGTCAATACTTTCGTAGTATTTCCTTTAGTAATCCACTATCCATGTAGTAATCCATGAAACACTAAAAAAAATTTTGTACTTTTTTTCTATAGATCTACAGGTTTATTGTAAAATGCTCGATAGTCGTTTGATCAGATATTTTTAACAATAATGGCAAATAATGTTTTTGAAAGTTAAGTTCAAGTTACTGTGGGCTACTTGAGACCACGCAGTGTTTTCGAACATAAGATCACTGAGATCTTGCACTGGATCCACGTGTTCCTAGGTTGTCATGTACAAAAATGATTGTAAATGCACTACAAACACGAAGATAACTTCAATAGATGAAATTCAATTTTTATTATTCATTTTTATCGGTAACGGTGGATGTATAAAAAATACTTTCATACATTCTTGCCGTGGGAGCTAATGTTCGAAAACAGAAACAGTTCTTCCACCCAATTGGTAAGTAATACTTAGCAATAAATCTGAAATCGAGTTCATCAACAGGAAATCTGAAATTACTAATTTGGTCACGTTGCCTTGGAAAGACTAATTTTTCGTCTTCAGTAAACATTTTTGGATAGTTTGGTTTCTAAATGGATTTCGTCTTAAATATGATATTCGTTGCAAACGTTCAGTACACATGTTTATTACATTAATGCCATCTCCACAATTCTTTTGGGGTCCCCTGATACCGAAAAAGTGTTTCTTTTCAAAACGTCCGTCCGTCAGTTTGTCTGACAGTCTACGAACACCACTAGCGCCTAAACCATTAGTGCGCTTTTTTCCAAACTTGATATTCCTCAGTCGTTCTGACTCCAGTTGAGGCATCGCGATTTTGAAAAACTTCCTTTAAAATTGAGGTGTACTTTACATGAGGCCCACCGGTCATTTTCAAAATTTTCTCAAAAACGGCTCGTAGAGTAGAGAACACTTTTGAAGGTGACATAGGTCCGATTTCCACTGTTAACTCTGTAAATTCGATAATTGGAAAATATCGAATTTTTTTCGCGCCCTCCTGTTACTACAAATTTGAAGACAGATGTTTCCTTCAAATAAAGTTTATTCTCCTTATTTAGTTCTTTCAATATTGTCATGTACATTTTTTTGAAAACTTTAGTCGTTTTCACATTGAGGAGGTTCTTGTGAGTGCTAGACCTAACTTACTTTACCATCTGGCCTAATTTATGCCATGTTAGCTAAATGAATTATATGGTCTTGAATTTCAACAATTTTAATATTACTGGGAAATCTTTGAAGTCCTTCTCTTGCTTCCTCATTACTCTATGAGGATTCCGTCGGTTAATTTGGTTCATCAATCTTACTATTCCAAGAAGTGAATAAAAATGCATCTTATCTACTGCTTTCTTTACTACGCTATGCACCTGAGGGCTACTCTATACGCATGAGTGTTCTGGCACAGAATATTTTAAGGTCATTTAATGTGACATTAGGGTTCTCTCTTACAAATCCAACTTAGCATTCGACATTATGGAATTTCGATTCTGAGTACCGCATGAATCTGACCAAGATAGTAATTCACTACAATAATACTCTTCGATAACATCTAGTATTCATCTCTCACTACATCATTACTTGTTAGCCCTGCCATCACCTCAAGCCAAATGGCACCATACACTTTCTGAGTAACAGTGTAATATTACGTTTTATAGTATTCATCCAATTTTTTTGAGTAGAAAGAAATTAATATTGGTATTAGTGCATAGATTTACATTTTCAAGATTAAAGATCAGCACAGGATAAATATAGCAGTTTGCAGTTAGAACTTTGCCAAAATAATTTCTTTCAAAACCTGACGTCAGATAAAACTACGTCACACTGCTAGTTTTTCCACTTTTACTTTCCCGTATCCGTACGTATATACGGAGTAATACACGTACTATAGAGAAAATTCTGTAATGCTACGGAAAATTGATTTCGATATTTCAACGGAAATACACGTTCGGGTTCCCAAAAAAGTGTTTTTTTTTAAAACCGTCCGTCGGTCCGTCCGACCGTCTGGCCGTCCATCTTACTATCTGTCCGCCCGTCTGGTGTCTGTGAATACAATTACCACCAAAACCATACGTAGGATTTTTTCCAAATTGAAAAAAAACACTGTTTATCTGGCTCGAGTCGAAACTTTGAGATTTTGAAAAACATTCTTCAAAATTTGGGGGTACTTTTCATAAAGCCCTCCGGACATTTTCAATATTTTCTCAAAAACGGCTCCAAATTTTTTTCTTTAAATTTCTTGTAAGAATAGAATAACACACACACATATAAAAGTGGCATGGATTCAATTTTCAAGGTTAATTCTGAATTTTCTAAAATTTCAAAAGCATGAATTTTTTCAGTGTTCCTACAAAGATTTTTCCTTCAAATAAAATTTGTTATCTCATAGTGAGTCTTAAAAGACCAGCAACTAAAGAAGACTAAATTTCTGCTTCACCAAAACCTGAAAAGATTACTTCGCAAGAACACCGAACAACGGCTCTCAAGATAAAACTTATAAGACTGACTCCAAAATTCAAATTCAGATACTCTCTTTGGAAAAACCACAAAAGCTTTGGAAAGAGGAACCAAACAACTATTCCTCCCGATCAGAAAAACTACTGTTACATGGGCTAAAACGACGCAAGAACACGGAATTGCTTTGCCGTCCATTTCTCTATCGGTCTTTCAACATTTCCTCACAAATATCTGCACAGAAGAGGAGAAATTTACAACTTCCTAGATTCACCGGTTGCAATAGCTCCCCAAATCAACCCGTATGTGCTATCGAGAACAGTTGAAACATTAATTCAAAAATTTACCAACAAGAAAAGCACCCGATATTGATATGCCATTTCTATAACACTTCTACGGCCATCTACAAAGACAAATTGATAGCCTATTATTTCCATTTCACTGCCATTCTAAGATTAGGACCACTTCCCTGAGCAATGAAATATAGCCAGTAAAGTCATCCCTAACCGGGCAAACCAATGCGACGAAGTAGTATCATACAGACCTATTAAGTATTCTATACCAAGCACTACCCAAAGTTTTTGGAAACTACTTCTGTCACGTTTGAAATCCACTTCTAAGCAAAAAGACTAAATAATACCCATCATCAATTTGGGTTCAGAACTAAAGGCAATTCGACTATGAACAATCCATCGAATAGTAAAATCGAAGATTAGTGAATCGCTAGAAATAAAAAATATTGCTCTGGCCGTATTTCTCGACATAAGCCAGGCTTTCGATAAGGTCTGCACCCAGATTTCTTGTATAAAATTCAAGCATATAACTTACCATATCTTACTATCTCTTACAAATCGTACCCTCACGGAGAGATATTTTCCACATAAAATTTAACAGTGGAATAACTACAGAACATATCCCTATAAATTCGGGCGTTCCTCAAAGAAGTGTGCTTGCATTCTTTACTATTATACACTGCCGATTCCAACATCAGAAAACGCATTGACCAGCACCTACGCGATGCACAGCCATCTTAGCTCGACACAAAGATCCAGCAGAAGCATCACGTTCGTAGAAGAAATCTAATCATCAGAGTGGCAGAAACGCTGGCCTCAAGACAAATGACAAGAAGTCTGCCCAAGTTACCTTCATCTGAGATGAACATCCCTCCTAAAAAATCGGATACAAATCTATCCTCAAAACGACTCAGCAAATATCTTGGAATTACACTGGACAGAAGACTTACATGGAAAACACATATAAAGAATAAGAAAAGAATTAGATAAAATTATCAGATAAACTGGCTATTAGGAAAAAACTCATCCTTAAGCATCGCAAAACAAAATTCTTCTGGATAAAGCATTAATAAACCTGTTTGGACATATGGAATACAACTTTGGGCAGCAAAATTCAAATTATGAAATATTACAACGCTCAATTAAAAGCTTAAGAAAATTTGTAAATGCTCCTTGGTACGTAACGAACGCCACAATACACCAGACTTACAAATGCAACAATAAAAGAAGAATACAAGAGACAGCGCAAAAATACTTACAACGACTACATAACATCAAAATATTCTTGCTATTAACTTACTAGACATAGTGACGACTACAGACGACTAAAGAATATACATAGATAGACTGAATTTGACTATAAATTGTTTTATTATTTTCTGTTTTAATTTATATATGTTAATTTATATTTTAGTATTTAAGTGTATAAATATGTTAGAGTGTTTAATCTGAAAAAAAAGTAATATTAGGATACGGTCAATGGGACTCTTCATGTTATTAAAAAAATTGTATGCATTTTTGCCAAAGTTTGATAACTCAAACAATTGCAAAAATAAAATATTATTAAAATAGTGAGTTCTTTTCATTATGGTCTTGTACATTTTTAACATTATAGAAGTTATTGCGCAATATTTTCAATTTAAAAAAAACAACAAATATAAAAGATGCTTCTCAAAACGGCTCCATATTTTTTTAAACTTTTGGTATAGTTAGTTCTAATTGCATTCAATAAGATGACATAAACGCCATATGCTCAATTTTATGTTTTTCAATGTGCAATATTAAAAAACTGATTTTCTCGAACACTGCTCCAAAGTGTTTCTTTGCAGTTCTTGTAGGTATTTTTTATAAATACTCGTGTAGTCCGAAAATATGGCGTCAACGACATATTGCTCCATTATTGTTCTTTTTCCAAAAATTATAGAAATTAAACTATTTACTAATCTCTCAGGTTGTGAATATTAACATTAGCGGTAATTTGGCCATATTTATTTATTTATGAGACTTACATGCTTTAAATAATGTCATATAAAATTCGTCGAATATCTATTTGTTCTGTGAAAATTAGCTCTAAATTTCGCATTTTCAGAGAGCTCAAGCCCCATTTTCACAAAATTACTCCAAATGTTTCTTCAAACTTTTCTAACGGATATTGCCAATTGCACTTTTTAATATGACAAAGTTTCATTTGGAGTATTCTTTTGATTTTTCAAAAGTTCTACAAATGTAATTATTTTGAAGAATCTCGCACGCGCGTTAATATTCACAATTTCCGGCAATTGTAAACACCATTGCATTTGTAAGTTTAAAGTGCTTTAAATGGCTTTTAATGAAGTTCTTCGAAAACACAAAAGTTTCCCTGTGAAGAGCTTCAAATTTGATTGTACATAGCACTTGAACGACATTTTCTTTAAACGTCCAATATTTTAACTATGAAAATTACCACTTGGAACAACTTTTTACTCTTCTTTAATACTCTTAAAGTAATATTTCTGTTATTTTATTAGTAAACTGAAAAAATTGAGAACATTTAAAAAATTAGTTTGGGCGGCAATAGATTGCAAAGTATGTGGATAGTATCCGAATAGCTAGTCTAGACTAAAGAAAAAAGAAAAGTAATACGAGAAAGTCTGTGCCACTTTACACCACTAGTTGCATAATCTGCCGATTGGACTATTAGCAATACGAAATGTTTGCTCTCTGATAGTACTACGATAATGTAAATCATTCCATAGCCATGCCTTTTCAACGTCGATTCCAGTGTGAGGCTGTTTTAGTTTTAAATCAATGATTTGTTCAAGATGAAATAACTGCACCAGTTCAAATAGTTTGCTTCATACTAACGTGTTGAGTGTGGTTCCATTTACCATTCTCTTTCCACTATCTAATGTACGTTGACCTCTCGGCACAGGTGGCTTGTCTAATATACATTGTGTTATAATTGTGTTTAATGGTCACTTTTTGCGCGCTTTAAACCGTTCTTGCTTGGAACTCATTAAATAGAAATGATTGAGAGATATGCTTCATGTTCAACATTTTGGAAGGCGACTTGAAGTAAGAAGCAGAATCATTAGTAAAAGCGTGTGAACGTACGTCACAATGAACGAAAAGAGTCACATGAGAATTCAACTTTTGGAACCGGAAGTACAAACTTAAAATTTTATCTACAAAAAGAACGAGAACTGGAACGAGGTAAGCGAGGCAGTGCGCCAATGAACTTCTGCTTTCTGCTTTAGCGATATTTACGTCGGCGGCGGCAGGGAGGAGCGACGCATAGAGAAAGCAGCCAATGGCTGCGACTGCAGCAGCAGTGCACAGAAGCACGATTCTGGAACACAAACAGATTCATGGAACATGGAAACACGATCTTCAAGAATAATTATGCTACCAACTGCCGTCATCTTGTTTCCAGACCAAGACAGAAAGTTTCCAAATTCCCAGTCAAAAGCGTTTCAGTTTGACATAACTGAAAATAGGATCCATTTGATATGAGCACACTGCGAATACGACTTGTTAAGGTTCGTAGCCAGAGAAGCTCTTTCATCTCCTCTGAATAAATGATTGGAGTTCCAGGCGCGTCGCGTAGGGTAGTGAATGTTATATCAAGGGAAAGAGTGGGCTCCCGCTTCAGCTGAGTCACGCACTAAGCTCCCAATTGGTCTCCCACATGTGTGACCCTGTGCTGCATGCGAGTGTGTGTGTAAGGGCTGGGGAGAGAGAGGAATGATAGAGCCCCCCCCCCCGTGGCCGTGGCAGGGTCCTGCTCGCCACTTGCCGGGTTTCGATCAGAGAAACTCGGGAGAAGCGATTAAGAGCAGCGGCTGAAAGGATTCTTCCCGAGACAGCGGGTGACTTGGCCTCGTTAGCCGCAAAATGAGGACGATTCGCTACCGTCGGGACACGAACAGGAGCTTCCGGTGAAGAGTTGTGGGCGGTACACGCGCGCCCAAACGCTAATTAAGCTGCTTCAAAAACTCTGTTTGCATCTTGAATCAAGCGCAATGTACACATGCTGGAGGCAAATCTAGGTATACTTTTTCAGCGCTTTAAATCGCATTTAAAGTTGAAAATCTTCCAAAGACATTTTGATAATCTATAATAACTGGTCATTCCATTTTAAGTGGACCAGAATTAAATAAATTTGTCGCATCAGCATCACAGGGGAAATGTACACTTCGTATATAAATATCTTTGTTTTGGTTATTGAAAATCGTTTGTAAAGAAATTGTTAGTGGTTCACATTTCACGTTTGTGTTTTGTGTTTTAATCCGCGCAATTTATAGCGTTTGTAGCATTTACGTTTTTGTTAAATTACTAACTAAAACGCATTGGAGTCAATAAAAACTGACATACAAAGTGATATTATTCTTCTTAATATATGAGTCTATGGGTAAAATTTGCGATCAAATCTATCAACCGCGAAATGAGCAAATTTCGATTTTATTAGAATAATTTTTCAAAATTAATTTTTCTATTCTTATGAGGCCGACCTTGATTCTTTTTGGGCCTTTATTCATAATAGTGTGGTTACTTTATGTAAAATATAATTGCTAAGAAGCTACTTCACTACTTAAATAATACATTCTTGAAAATTAGTAGTTTGGATTTTACAAAATTTAAATATCTCTTTAGGAAGACCAAAAACAAACATGAAATTTTCACACTTTAAAACTAGATTTTACAGAATATTTCTAAACAAACTAAATTTAAAGTTTCCTATTTAAAAGTGTCAAAGAAACTAATTTCGTCAATTCTACACTGCTCAACGTAAGAAGTTTAAAGTCTTTACCGCATGCAGCGCTTTACTCCTGACAGCGCTCCGTGCGGTCGTCCTCTGCAGTCACCTACTGCCAACGGGGTTTCCGGGAAACTGGGCGGAGGCGAATTGACTCGTTGTCGAGGCGGCGTGGCTTGTTGCCTTCAGCTCCCCCTCCCCCCCGGGTGGAATCACGCGTGCATTGTGCGTGCGCGTGTTCGCCTTGGGAAAGAAGCGCCTTTTTGTCCAAAGGAGGTTGTGCCGTCTCGACCTGTATAACTTCTGCTGCTCTGATGGATCAGGACGGCTTTCCAAGTTTGACGTTGCTTCCTCCAATGCCAAATAAATAAATATATACTGTATTGCGACGCTTACAGAACAGACAAAGTAATTATTGTGCACATCGAGAACTCGGAGCAATGCCCTGGTAAGAGCGGAAGCTCAGGAACGGGGCCTAAACGAAAATCTACACATGACATGTATTGCGGCCCCCCGCGGGGTGTGTGCACCCATGCACACTTTTCCCAGAGCAAGCTCTTTGCATCCCTCCGGAGCACACGCATCCACTATATGCAGTTGGGGCGTCACACAACACACAGTGGTTTACTGCAAATGAGAATGTATCATCCCCACAATGGCTTATGGCCAAAACGTTTTACTTGACCACAAAGAAAAAATCCTAAAAAGAACGATCTCAGGAATAAGGTAATGATATAAGAGAAAGGCCAAAGCAAAATGCCTTGTCACGATTGAAATATTAACAACCACAGAATAATTGCTTTCACTGATATATACTTGAATGAAGAGGCCTGCAAGCATTGAGCCTGGGGCTGAGCGGTTGTATACAGCGCGTTCCTCGAGTAAAAAGTGAATTCAACTTTTCAAGTATTAAACCAATAACAGGCACTGCGAAAATCAGTTGTTATTCAATTTGAATGAACAGTGAAGTATTTCGCCAATGTGAATACGAGAACGGTTTACAGTATGGCAGTTAAAAGTGGTTATGACTAAATTTTCCCCAAATGGGTTAAGTAGTCGACGATAGTGAGACGTTACTAATATAAATATATATAATATTTTTACTTGAAACGGTGTAATTGGTAAGTATTTTCTATCCATCTTCATATTTAGCAACCTTAAATAATTACCTTTCTACCAAACGAAAATCCATACACCTGACATGAATAAGAAGAATTCGTGATCAAACGTTGCTAATACCAAGCAATTCTCACAGGGTTTTTGAAGACGTACAATCACTTATTTTGCCTTCCTTTTATGAAATGATAGCCTAAATCGAATCCATATAAAATTTCTGGTCGCAAATTAATTTATTTCTGGCTTTAGCAAAATACCTGGCGTTGGCCAGACTTTCTTCATAATAAAACCCTTGTGAAATAGGAAAAAGATCAGTTTAATATAATCCACGGCATTTAAGGTTATTATTTTTAATTTAATTTGTTCAAATTTTAATAGATAACTACAATTTTCTTTATTTTTTTACATAATATTACTATCAGATTATGACCTACTCTGATTTCCTCAAGGTCTCTTAAGTTATTTTTACGAAATCTTTATTTAAATCTCCACACTTTGTATAGATTTTTTTACAAATACAGTTTTTTCAGAAAAAATTCAGCATTCTGGTAAAATATTATATAAATAAAAACACGCTCCTTACCATTCATTAAAAACATATAGCAAATGTTAAACTAGCACTTTTCGAAGTGATTCAAACTATATTAACCTTAATTATGTGTTAACTTCAACAGCCCCAAACATCTCGGCCATTTTCGCAGTGGGAACCGCTAATGATGAGAACCGTATGCGTTGAACAAATACATGCACTGCAATTTGACTGTAATGACTGCACACACATACGGTGCATTACAAAAATTACTACGGTGTCAACATATTTAATACATTTTGTTCATTAAATACGTGAAGGAAAAAGTTAACAATGGTGTTTCAAAATTCTTCATTTAACGGTTCAACGGTTAGAAATACTATCATTACGATTTTGAATCCAGAAATATAATAATAAACCGCGAAATAAAGTGGGTTTGGATAATGTACGCTATATCGATTTCGAACATTATTGTGTTTTAATTCTTTAACAAACGTTTTTTTACAATGTGATCGGATGCGGCGGCCCAGCTGGAAGAGAGGACTCAGGCGCAGGTGGCTCTCCCCCCTACACACCAAGGCCGCTTAGCATTCGCTTTGGGTACGTGTCTACGGAGTAATATACTCGTACATAGTACAGACAAAGTTACGTAAGGCTGCGAAAAATCGATTTCGAGATTTCAAAGAATATACACGTTTTGAGGTCCCATGATACCGAAAAAAGATTTTTTTCAAAAAGTCCGTTTGACTGTCCTCTGACAGTCTGTCTGTCTTGTATTTGAACAATACTATACTGCGATTTTCGCCACTATACCCCTGGCATGTATCAGCTGTTGACAATTTCATCCAATCGGGAGCTTGAATGTCACCATGGTGAAGTCACTATGTGCTGTTCATGTTTCCGTTTGGGTGAAACCGTCAACAGCTGATACCTGCCAGAGCAGAGTTGCATAAATCGCCGTATAGCGCCTAAACAATACGCAGAATTTCTTGCAAACTGAATAAACCCCTGTTAATCTGCTCTGACTTAAAAAAGGCTCCGGATTCTTTCTTTAAATTTCTTGGAAGAATGGAGAGAAGTGCAGTTACGTAAGTCGCATATAAATAATTTTCACTGTCAACTCTGAATTTTTGAAAAATGTAAATATTTGAATTTTTTCGCCGTCTTGCTACAACTACAAAATTGAAGATAGAGATTTTTCCTTCAATTTTTTTCCATTATTAGTTCTTACATGACGTTTCATTCGATTCAACTAGTTTTCGCGCAATATTGTATGCAATATGAGTAATTTGCATGGAGCACCTGCAACATTTTGTGAATTTAAAAATGTCTCTATCATTTTTGAATAAATTTTTTTGTTGGATAGTGTGAAGATCATTAAAAGGAACGGTGCAAATGTCTTGTTTGTGTGTGGCTTGTGTCTTAAATCTGTTCCTTAAAAATAGATTTTAAAATAAGGCCATCAACAAGTATTCGAGAATTTGAGTACTTTTTGCGTAATTGTCCGTGAAAATACGAGCAAGAGAGTACATGCTGTTTAGCACCACATCTACTGCGTAAGCAGTAGCGAGAAAGTAAAAAGTTATGAGGTCTCGTTTAATTGAATGACTCCAAATTCATATTTAAAGTTGAATTACAAAAGCTGAAATCTCCGCTGAGTTTTCTTCCATGATAGAAATGATTTCTTTCATGATAGCATGTGCTAAAATGAATTAGATTTCTATTTATCGAGGGTCGATTTGAAAAGTTTCAGTCGACTTGCAAATCTGTCTAAATGCCTTGCTAACTCAGGTATGGCTTGATTTCCACCCTCCAACCCAGTAAGCTCAGCTCATTCAAGTGCTGGGTTATGTATAGCTACGTTACATAATATTGTGAATCAAGAAGCTTTCATTTCCCATAAAGTAGGTGTTTTGACACATACGACGAGTACATTGAGCGATTCGGTTGTTTATCAAAGAAAGGAATAGTTTTCAGTAGTTTCCTATGCTTAACCAGCGTACTTCCGTAAATCCTTCCTCAATTCTATATATTAGACAACAGATAGATACATTGCTTGATCTCCAACAGATTTACAAAACAAAGCCTGCGTATTTGCTTGAAGAATAAAGTACACTGTCTGACAGAAAAGTGAAGCTCTCAGAAGGACTGGTTGGAAGTAAATAAAACTACATATGCTAAAAGCCTATGTGACTTTATTGAAATTATTACAATATGGGATGAAAAAGATGGGGCCGTTGGCAGTTTCAGGTAGAAAGTTGGCGCCAGGTCAATGGGGCGTCGCACTCCTCTGGCTGCAAAGCATGCTTTTATGCGATTTGGAATGGTGTCACTCCTTTGCATCCTCTCTTGAAGTACGTTCGTCCACTACTGTTCCTCCAGCTTCAGATGGTTGGCACTGCGACTGAGTCACCTTCCAGTCATCCCATTCGCGTTCAATAGTGCAGAGGTCCGGGGATCTTGCTGGCCACGGGAGGACCTCCATGTGCTCTAGGAAGTATACAGCGCGTGTGCATTATCTTGTTGGAACACTGTCCCACGGTGTTCCACGCGCCATAATGGTGGGACGTGCGGACGCAGAATGTCAGTGACGTATCACTGGGCCGTCATAGTCTGCCCAAGCACTATGATATGTGATTTGAACGCACATCCGATGGCTCCCCACACCATGATGCCCGGGGTTACGCCGGTGCATCTCTCCCCAATATGGACAGGATGCGCCCTCTGCCCTTCACGCCGCCACACCCAGACACGCTCGTCATCGGTAATGACGAAGCGGGACTCGTTACTGAACATGCTGAGACGCCATTCGTCCTCTGCCCGTGTCTCCTGCGCACGGCACCAATCCAAACGATGACGTCGGTGTTTTGATGTCAACGGCAACCAGGACCCAATCCGGCGGAGCCACTGTGCCGGAACTCACAGGATGTTGTAGAGTCGCCAGTACATGTCTGCGGGTGGCCTGTGCCGACGTCAAGAGATCCGTACTGATCGGCGCCCCATACGACGGCCCTCTCTCCGGGTAGTGATTCTTGGTCGACCCAAGCCGGTATGACGTGCATGGGTGCCCTCATGTTCCAGTGATTCCAACCCTGCGACATCTGAATGGCCCACATGCCTAGCAGATGCACAGTACGACCAACCAGCCTCGCGAAGGTCTGTATTGCGGCCTCTGTCAAATGCAGTCAGTTGCTGCTAGGGTGTCGAACACGTCTGCGCGGCAATGCGAGTTTTCGTACTGTACGTAAACGTTGTTCTTCACTATCTGACTCATAACAATTGACTGATAACAATAGCGCAACAACAGGGAGGTGACATCACGAATGCACTCTGGTGGACGTTCTACACATTACAGGTACGTATTAATCTAATAATTTACTCACACATCAGTAGAATGCATTTGTACCGAAACGGGATAATATTGAACCACTCCTGGGTGCATCACTTTTTTTTTGTCAGACAGAGTATTAACCTAATATTTTAAAGTGCGAAACCGCTGAAACAAGGTCGCGGACCGCCAGTTGGCCATTTCTGCTCTACGTTATGCTAGGGCCATGTTTATTCAGCAAATTTGGGGCTATTTTTGAGAAAATATTTACTATGTTGTTGACGCCTCATGTAAAGAACCTCCAAAATTTAAATATGTGTTTGAAATTCAGAGGTCCTTGAGTTTATTTAAATTGGAGGAATATAAATGTTAGAAAAAATCTGCTGAACGGCTTAGACGCCAGGCGGCCGGCCGAACAGGCGGACATGGACGGACAAATAGACGTTTTCCCGTTATACAAGATATTTCCACTTTTTTGTTACCAGGGCCCGGCAATATGTGTTTTTCTGCCGAAAATACGCCGTTTTCCGGCACAATATTACAATACTTTCTTGACGTCAGTAAGTGCGAGAAAGAAGAAAATATTTAATAAGGTACGTGAAGATAATATGGCCACGTTAAGCGCTTCAAAATTTTCTGTTTATATATTACATTTTGCCAATTTAACATCACCACATCATGATGAAATTTAACACTTTTGCTTCAAGTATAAATAGCTATATCACAAAAAAATGATTCAGGAATGTTTCGTTGTCGTTTTGCAAAATCATTGTAATGTGAAGGTAATAGGCCCACACGTCGGTTTTATCGCCATTGCCAGATTAACTGGTTTCTAGGAGCGTGACTATGGAACTAGGGCTAGCTTTCTTTCCAGGTAATTTTATCATTGGTTTCACTGAATGAATATTTTAGTATTTCTACAATATACATCAACCCTTAGCGCTTTTAATGAGCAATCTAATCAAATTAATGCCGTTAAATTTGCTCAATATTTCACCAACGTATTTTATAACATATTTTGTTCTCAATGTGGTCAAGGATGATGGGCACTTACGGCTACATTGATTTCTATATCAATCAACTCTCGCGCTATGGTTTTAAAAAGGATTTATTTTCAACTCATACGTCAGGCGTTGTACAAAACAATCCATCAATTTCCAGATAAAATAATAAAGTGGATCAGCCGGCAAATACAAAGAATAAAGAGAATCCTGACAAGGAGAAACACGTGTTCACGAAGAAAACCCAACAAAAGATGTAAACCCTGGAGGAAACAAATCCTGCAGAGAAAAATGGGGAAAGCTGGTTTTGTCATGATTGCTGTGAGTACGCAGTTGACATGAATCGATGCAGTGTGTGTGGGGGGGAAATATGTACACGATGAAACAGTAGGACTAGCTATTAAAGACAAAGAAATTTTCATTTTCCTCAATGTCAAACTGATTAAACAATTATGCTTTTTTTTATTTTTGTAAGTTTCCAAGCAATTACGGACGTTTTCAATTTTGTGTAATAAAATATCATTGTAGAAAATACTGAATTTGTAATGATTAACCCCGCAATCCTTACGTTACGGAAATCATTTCACATTCATAAAATTAGACTGTAAGGGTAATCCATATATATTATCAGGACAGATCGCGTTCAGCGCGTTCTTGACAACGGAGGCTCCAGAGTGCGAATGCGCGATCCAACACGCCTGGTAGGGGGCTAACTCACTTCTTACGCTCTTCCATACAGCATGCTAGTACTATCTATGGTAAGCATTTTCAGCTAACAACATAGCCGCTATTTCCTACACTGGCCGTATTTGCATCATTTACCTTACTTATCTCTGAATATGTTGGTCACTTCTCTTTATTGGTGTTCAATAAATAATTATACACAGCCAATTTATTCATAATCACTAAGTAATACATTTTAAACAACCTCTCCTATTCATCTTTCCGTTCTCATTCTTAAACAACTCCCTGGTAATCTGTGTTTTGTATAACAGCATTATACATGCCCTTTTCTGTTGCATGAAATCGTTCATAATTGAACATTTTACGGCACAAATGTTGACAAATTAGATTGCGTCAAAACTCATTCAGCCAATCGCAGGAGAAAATCATGGGAAGGTATAGTTAAACGGAACAGCAGATTATCGCTTTCTCCCACAGATGCCAAATACCCGAGACATCAAAAGAAAGTTGTTTCGCAAAGTTAAGTTTGATTCTCTAATGAATTTACTTATACAAAAAAAGTATCGTAGGCATCTCATTTATGTGGCTTTATTGCATTCGTACACATTTGAATTGCTAATTGAAATTTTATTTGCTTCCCTCCTTGTAGTATATTTTTAGTGGTGCGAGTGTATTCTTCAGCAAGTCGCTCTCGCTCCTGAGTAGCCGATTCAGAATTTTTATAGACTGACCATCTCTTAGCACTGGTAGTATTGTGACTTGTTTTGGCATTGTTTCAAACAATTCAGTGTTCATAAATTTCTGTAAAAGAAGAGGTTGCTTAGAAAGTATACGATATATTTTATATTTCACATTACTCGAGGAAGAGCTTCGGGCGCCTATACTTCCGGTTGATCGTGTTGGCATGAGACTATCCCGGAAATGAGTTTTCCAAGTCATCTGCTTTTTCAAATATTTTAGGTGCAATACTTTTTTTATATCAATAAGCAGTGGCATTGATAAATCGCGATGTACATTTTCGATTGGAATGTAGGGGCGCAGAGGGCGGCCCTGAGGCATTCGTTTTGAACTATTTGCAGATTATTCAACTGAGTGATTGCTGCAACCGCCCATCTGGGCCATGCGTGGTCAAAATGCGGCCTAATAATTGCTTCACAAAAAGTGAGGCAGTTTGCTCTGCTTGTGAAACAAGCTTCGCAATTTGCCTTTGGTCTCTCGCACATTTTTTCTGAACATTTTCGATATGCAGATTAAAAGTAGGCTATCTAGTGTGACACTTAAGTATTTTACATTTTTGGCCCACTCAATTGCGTCTCCGCATAGCGCGAGCAAGCCGCTGTATGAATCGCTGTCGCGGTGTGAAGTGCCCGTAAGTGTAGTCGGGGTGCACTCTTACATTGACCTTGGCCCGCCACAGCTTCAGATACTGCTGGATCTGTAGTAAATGCTGATCTTTCTCGAGAAGCTCGATCTTTTTCGACGTGGCTATTAAAAAGTAAATTTTCAACAAGAAAAATATTACACAATTCTATAGTAAAAACAACTTTATTTAAGGATATTTAAGGAACAAGAAGTATTTTACCATAGTTATATACCACACCAAACACTGAAATGGCAAAATGAATGTCTACTTTTAAGACAACATTTTGGGTAAGTCTGGGCTTTATGGATCCTTTGTTAACTTTCCAAATATGAGGAAAGGCACAATGGAAATTATAATCAAAATAATTTATTAAAGAAGTAACAAAATTAGCAAATAAAAATATCAATGGAATTTCCAACAATTGAGTCAAACAGCCAGTACATCTTTCTCCCCATTTTCTGTTCACTTCACGATCCCCTGCAAAAAAAACAAAAGAAGAAATACTTGTTAATGTAACCTGGATGCACTACAAAATTTCTTAATACAAATCACAGAAATTTTAATACCACTGAGGTTTTCATGTGTGAAAGTTCTTGAATACATAGAGTAGGACATTTTGCATTACTTATATTTAACAGCTAATAAAAATTGTATTAAAAAATTAGTTATTAATATAATATTTACCTATAATTCAAAAGCCACGATATGATTCTCAGAAAAGTCTTTAGAAATTCAATTTTACAAGCAATTGAGAAATTGCTGATTAACAATAAACATTCACTATCACCTTCTTTATGAAATATTTTTTAAAACTCCAAGCGATGGAACAGATCAAATTCAGAATAAATTCTTCAGTAATATTTTTGGGAAAAAAAAACAGCAGTTTACATCATCATCATCATACAGAAATCACTGTTTGAATTCGAGCATGTTTAGTTGCTGAAATGGATTAGATAAAATTTGTTCCATGCTTTTCTTAAATTTCCACAGATTCAGAGTTTTTAGATCAATTGCACCAATCCATTGTAAGGGCCAAGAAAAACTTAAGTTTTTGTAAAAGATATTTTTTGTTTATTTCATTCGAGATAATATAGATAAAGAGTGAGAATTATGTCAAAATTAATTAGGTAAACACACTTTGTAATAATATTTTACAAGACTTAATAACCAGCTGTTTCATTCAATGAATTACATATAATTGACAGAAAAGAACTTCTATTCTTTAAAGATTCACAGTACCATTTATGATAACGCTATGCTCTAAGAAGAGTATTTAAATTTATATTTCATTTTCGGTCTTTTGAAGAAATGCTAGTAAAGTTTACACATTTTCCCAATTATTATTGTAATTATTATTACTCATATTAATTTAAAAGAAGAAAATATTTTTAGAGTTTATCAAATATTCATTCACATGCTAATTTAAATGGGTTCAATATAATGTATTGTTGTGTCAATACAATATAAAGTTTTGTTTATTTCATTATGTGTCTTGCATTTTTTTAAAAGTAACCAAATTAATACACATTTTTGAAAACTAATACTTGTACAAATTATTAGTTTTGTTGGTTATGATTATACTTTCAGAGAATTTTATAAAGGTTTTGCACCAAGGTTTCAAAAAGCCTTTGATATATTATTTGAGGACACATGTTGAAGCAGTTTGCTCCACTAGATTCTAGTATTAATCTGAAGAATCTGGGGATGCGGATGACAGTGGTATTCCAGACAGTCTTATTAAATGGCAATAGATAAATAATGATTTCAATCCTACCAATAAAGATAAACTTTGGAAAATCAGATCATTGTTAGGCCCTAGGAACTTCAGATTTTCAAAATATTTCTCAGCATAAATAATTTGTTCTATGACAAAAGTATGGTGAGGTATTTTGGCAGCACAGTCAAACTACATTCGCATAAAGCCTCTGGGCTTCGGGTACAAAGTTTGGTCCTTGCAGACTCCTACAGGATACTTAGAAGACTTCGAAATAAATCAGGAAAAGTCTAGAACAGCTAATTCTGAGATACACATAACATTTGGCAAATAAACACTCCACTAGTAGAAATGAGAAACAGTATGACACCTGAAGTGAAAAACCTGCTATATCATTTCTATTTTTTTCACAAGTGTTAACTTCTTAATCAACTTAAAGTACACATAAGTACAGTAAGAGGTACAGTGGTACAGATTAGTACAATAAGACAGAACCAAATACCAAAGAACCATCCACCAAGAAGCAAGACAAAGTAAACAAAAACCACTTGACAAGAAGGAGAAAGTGTTGAAAATTTTCCCTACTAAGCAAGTGTTGAAGGAGAAAATTACATTCTGTGGTAGATAAGGACAGCCGAATAATTTTCTATAAGTAAAATGCTAATTCTGCAGCACATCTAGCAACTAATATCTATGGAGTAAATATAATTGAGGAATCGACTTGAAGGACGTAATACAGAAAATCAGTTTTGATATAATCAAGAAAACCTCTGTACAGGCAGGATTTCTGTCATAAAATAATAAATATGGGAGTATATCACCAACAGTATTGTTTGAAATTTTTATGGATAAACGCCATAATTCTCGTTAAACCATTCTTCTAGTTCTTCCAGAGAGCGAGTGAGCGAAAGAGAGATAGAAAGAGAGAGAGAGAGAGAGAAAGAAAGATAGAAAGAGAGAGAGAGAAAGAGAGAGAAAGAGAGAGAGAGAAAGAGAGAGAGAAACCAGAAAAGAAGGAGAAAGATTTATTGATTGAGAAATAGAAAAAAACAAGAGAGAAAGAGAAAAGAAGACGTAGAGAAATTTAGGTGAAGAGCCAAAGAAAGAAGAGAGAAATAGAAAGAAGGAAAGAAAGTGAGAGAGAAATTACGAAAGAGAAAGGAAAAGAGAGAGAGAAAATAGAAGAGAGATACATTATCCCCACCCCCCAAGATTGAGAGAGCATAATTAGAAAGAAGGAAAGATAATGATTCGGAGATCGCAAAAAATAGAAAGAGAAAATAAAGAGAGAGAGAAATAGAAAGAGAAAAAAGAAGAGAAGAATAGAAATAGAAAAAATATATATATAATAGTAACTAATCTATAAGTGGTTAAATAAAGGACAGAGAGCAACTTAAAGAGAATATTTTCTTACATTTATAGATTATTGGATTGAAACAGATTTCTAAATAAAAAATTTTCAAAGACTTATAATATAACTAGGCTATGTATATTATTTATTTATAAGAGATATGAAAGTAGAGAGAGAGAAATAGAAAGAGAAAGAATAGAGGACGAGAGAATTAGAAAGAGAAAGAAAGAGACAGAGAGACAATATGAAAGAGAAAGATACAAGAGAGAGAGAGATTAGAAGAGAAAGATCAAGAGAGAAGATAGAGATAGTAAAAGAGAAAGATAAAGAGAGAGATATGATAGAATAGAGAAAAGAAAGAGAGCAGAGCGATAAGAAATGATGTACAATGAAAAGTTTTAGACTCGAGAGATTAGTCAAAGAGAAAGAAACCGAGAGAGGAGAGATAGAAAGAGAAAGAAAGACGAGAGAGATAGAAAGAGAAAAGAATAGATAGAGAGATATGAAAGTAGAAAGATCTAACGAAAGGATGAGAAATAGAAAGAGAAAAAGAGAGAGAGATAGAAAAGAAGAAGAGATGAGAGAGATAATGAAAGAGGTAAAGAGGACGAGACGATAGAAAGAGGAATGATCGAGAGAGATAGAAAGAGAACAGAAGAGCAGATTAGATAAGAGAAAGAGAGAGAGATAGTACATAAGAGTGAAAGAAGAGATAGAAGATGAGTAAGTCTGAGCAGAGATAGAAAGATAGAAAGATAGAAAGATAGAAAGATAGAAAGATAGAAAGATAGAAAGAGAAAGATAGAAAGAGAAAGATAGAAAGAGAGTGTTGAAAGTCAGGTTCATATACAAAAAATGCCGATGAGAAGAGGAGATATGCAGGTTCCAACTGCAGCATTCTAGCACACTGCAGAATATATGGTTGACTTGTATGAAGACAGTTTTGTTGAGAATCATGAATGCTAGAGTGTAATTTGTTAGCAGGTTGAAAGCAGGTTCAATTAACAAATTTAATTCAAGTTTTAATACGTCACTAACAACATTTTATTAAAATTGAAGTATAGCTCTTTATTTGTTTAAAACATTTATCTATATTGCTCTCATATCTTTATCTTTGCAAAACTTACATTTATTCTACATTTTCTACAAAAATTTCTACAAATATATTAAACTTTATGTACGTAATGTTATATTAAAACTGTATCAGAAAGTAAAAATTTGGCATGATTGTTGATCACTCAAAAGACACTTTTGAACACATTCAATTACTAATATTATTACATATGTACAACCCATGTGCAAGTCTGCAAAACCAAGAAGAGCTGGCAAATTCTCTTGGGTGAAGTGACTAACAAGTTTTTCTATGACTGAACAAAATCCTACACAGTCCTCTCCATGCAGGAGGAACGTCAGTCAATGTACATCAGGTAAAAATTGAAATATAAGAAATGAAATTAAAAATTATCCAAGCAATTTTAATGCATTAGGTATTTAAAAAATGTAGTGCCAAGTAATTCAAAGTATAAGGGAGCTCAAAAGAAAATCATTCTTATTTTTTTTAGTTTCATTAGCTCTACCAGCTCTAGTTTTCCAGCTTTCCGGAAAGCAGTCACAATACCTGCAAGCTGGAATCCTCTGGAACTTTTGGGCATTTACAGCTTAATGTGATTGTGAAAGACAAATTAATTTGGTTGGCCGATGAGTTAAGCTACTTTTTATTCAATTAGTGCTGCATTTACCACCACATTTAGTTAAAATATGTTTTTCCAAAATATCAATTTTGTAATTACAGCACTCAAAATTCTTTACATCACCTCAGCAATCTGGCTACATGCCACTCACATCACAGCCACGTGCTATATGTGGCCTGAAGGACCATCATTGTTTTGGGTTATTCGACTGAACAAAACCAGCACAGATTTCAGATTTTTCTGTACAACCCATGTGCAAGTCTGCAAAACCAAGATGAGTTAGCAAACACTCTTGGGTGAAGTGACTAACAAGTTTCTCTATGACTGAACAAAATCCTACACAGTCCTCTCCATGCAGGAGGAACATCAGTCAATGTACAGCAGTTAAAAATTGATGTATAAGAAATGATAGGAATTTTACGCTTAACGAAAATAGCTGTGTATTAACTTCCAGAATACGAGGTAACAGACAGGTTGTGTACCATCTGTAAAAGTGCCATAATAATTACTTTCCCCAGTTTTTCAGTGGTTTCCCAGTTAAGGTCGAGGGTTTCACACTAGTAAATAAAAATAAGACCTTGGGTGCTCATTACCAACTTATATACTCTCCAATTTCACTATGAGAAAGTCAAAATTTTCAATATTTACTTTTAAATAAATAAAACTTGTAATAACAAATAAAGAAACAAAGCTTAAAGAATAATATCAAGTTCTAGAGTCCTCTTAAAATTTCTCCTGACTACTGAAGATTAAGATTATTCTACAGCAATCTGGCTACATACTACTCACATCACAGCCACAGGCTATATGTGGCCTGAAGGACCATCATTGTTTTGGGTTATTCGACTGAACAAAACCAGCACAGATTTCAGATTTTTCTGTACAACCCATGTGCAAGTCCGCAAAACCAAGATGAGTTAGCAAACACTCTTGGGTGAAGTGACTAACAAGTTTCTCTATGACTGAACAAAATCCTACACAGTCCTCTCCATGCAGGAGGAACGTCAGTCAATGTACAGTAGGTGTCAAAAAATTCCATTGACATCATTCTCTAGTTGTTTATGTGCCGCTCCAATATTTTAATAACATTTTACAGATTTAAGGAGGATATTCGCTGATGCATCCAACAACGAAGAAAGTAATCACCTGAAGAAGAGTACACAAATTACTCACAACCCGTAGTGAACAATATTGTAAAGTGAAGAGAGATTTGTAAATAAGAACTAAATATTAAGTATATTTCAAATGAGAAATTAAAGATATTATGTTTCACTGAAAATTAAATTGTATTTTCTTTTAAAGTCTATCTACAAAACAAACTAGGTTTAAGAACATGAATATTTTATGCAATAATAAATTTCTACATCTTTATTTTAAATCTTCATTTCTCTACATTCTCTCTCTTCCTCAATTCACAATATCAGCAACAAGTTTCATATAGGTTTATTATTTCTAAGGAATCACTGAATCTGATCGTTATTTCTTCTAATACTTCATGAGAATTCATGTCAAGTTTTATTCTTCTCATATCATTTTGAAAGAACTTTGGATTCTTTGTACAGGTTTTTCCAGAGCTCTGTTTATCACATACTGGAAAGCACACAAAATAGCAGTAGTTTTTACATCAACAATACAACACTACCCATTAAAATTATGCAACATACTTCTATTTTTAATTATTGGAACTTAAAAAGTTTAACCCATTTCTTCCCAACGTTGTGTAATCAAAACTCAAGGTTTACCATTATATATTACCAATACAATTTGTTGAAAACATTTGTAATTTTTTGTACAGTAAATACAATCGTTAATGACTTTTAAAACTATTTTATTTGATAAATACACATTACACGACTACACATTTTTAATCCACTCACCAACAAGCGCAAGTGGCTATTCCGACGCCTCTACAATATGTCATTTGATTTTAAATTGCTAATCAATGTGACTTGTTATCACAATGAAAAATATAAATAGACAAATAGAACTCTAAATGTCAGAGCAGAATGGGATTTTAAAAACCATTTTTATAGACAAATAAGTAGTGTGTTGTATTCACGCAATGTTGGAGTTTCATGGCAGATTTGGGAATGTCCAAATTCCATTATAGCACCATAAAAAACAGTTTATAGGCACTTGGTATTTGGAAAGAGGTGTATTATTAGGTAGAATATGCTCTTTGGATTGTTTCATTGATGAATATGTGAATGGAGTTTCCTCAACACTAAAACAAGGCATATCTACATATTTCTGTCAACAGCTTAGGTAAATAATACAAATCAGCAAAATTCAGACCATTCTTTGACAAATAAACCAAAGAGATTTGCAATCTGGAGTACTTAGCAGAATTTATCAGTACTTATGAGCAGATAGTTTCATACTTAGAGTGACACTTTGCTAAAACAAGCAAGTTATGAGATGTTTGGCTTCATGATGTGGTGCATATTGATATGGAGAGGGGGAAAAAAACAACACACATACACACACACACTAACACACACCTTTTTTTGTTCATGGAGTCTCACGCAATTTGATGGAAATCCTTGCAGAAAATTAAATAACATCTGCCATTTCTTGACAAACTTCTACATATATCACGCTATTTTTTGTCATCTATCAGAAGCAGATTTCTATACTAAAACAAATTGTAGCAACTGGGAGAAAAGAGCATCAAAACCATTCGCAGACCAACCCATAAAATTATTTCAATACAAAAGTTGTAAATGATCACATGATACAGAACCATAATGAGTTTTTGATTTCTTAGAGATC
Source organism: Gryllus bimaculatus (assembly GCA_017312745.1). Taxonomy (NCBI): domain Eukaryota; kingdom Metazoa; phylum Arthropoda; class Insecta; order Orthoptera; family Gryllidae; genus Gryllus; species Gryllus bimaculatus. Next base: position 227,043 of record BOPP01000267.1, read on the forward strand.
TGACTAAGCAAAGTATTACATTACAAAAGAAAATTCTCCAAATTGTATTGATTCAGAACTAGTACTCTTTTTTAGAAGCGCCATCTACCACCCAAATTGCCTTGTAGCCCCCCCCAACTGCAATTTGCCATCTGATACATTGAAATTTAGAACGCAGTAAGAAGAGAAAGACTAAAGGTCCATGTTGATTGTATAAATTAGTGGTGATAAGAATGCATGCACGTAACATTTTTCGTAAAAATTTGACAATTTTGAAAATTAAAAAGTTCTAATACATTTAAATTCCATTTGGCTTTACACCTTCATGAATAAATTTGAACTCTTGCACATCAGTAAAATTCAGACAACTGACAAAATACACACATTTCTATAAAAAGCGGTAATTATTCTTCCTTTCTGGAAAAATCACAATGTTCAACACAGGCAACATGTGTTCATCTTCATCCAAGAATCGAAATATTTTTAGCAAACTGGTCTTGTTACCTTTGGAGACTTATTTTCAATATTTAACTAAAATATATCAAATAAATTAAGTATTTCACTGTTTGGGTAGAAATGGGTTAAAGAACAACTTTATTATTCATAAAAAATAAAAGATTTTAATTGCTTAGATAATGCCTCATTGATTTCCAGCCTTCAAATTAAACAGCCACCTAGATTTCTTGAAAAAAATTGTTATCTAACAATTTAATATTGATAAAAATTCACGAAAATAATTAATCACATTTCCCCATGTACTAAGTAAAATAATTAAAGTATACAGCTGCTTTGAAAGTTTATGAGACAAAAGTTTTAAATAAAAAATGGATTTTTTATTGAAATATTTGTATTAATAAAGAATGCTTCATATAGCAAATATCACATCAGGGAATTAATATTTCTGCAATTATTAAAGTGATTGACAAAAATGTCTGAACAAGGAATTAAATTTGAAAAATGTATACTAAAACCACAGCAATGAAACTAAAATTTAAATTCTTACTTTAGAACTGGAATCACCTCAACAATACTATCTTGAATTGTCCGTAATAAATCCTGTGCTTACAGTTCTTTTGAACGGCAACTTAGCAAGATCTATTAGTGCCATTCCAAAGATGGTTAAGATTGGGGCATGTGTCAAGGAGATGCAGACAATTTTGATTCCAAAAACCGGATGCCTTTATGATGAAAGGCGGATGTATGTGTCTTGCATAACTGTCAGATTAGAAGCGTTTGAAATGGAACTTGGTAAATATGACAGGAGTAAGATCTAGGTGCAACCTTCTAGAGATCATGAAGATAATTTAATTTTTAGGCGTTCTTTACATAACATTATCAAAATGTTCTAGAAAATACATGAAATTTATTGCTTGAACTCCATTTATAAATATGACAGGATCCCAATTTTCATTAAAACATGTGCAATTATGAAAATTTCAAATTTTATTATGAAAATTATTCAAATATTTTTTTTTAATCTGCTCACTCTTCCACTATTTAAGTTGATTTCTTTTTCAATGCAATTAATCACTCAATATTATATCTTTAAATGACGTCAAGAACTTTTTTAAAAAATTAGTATTGTTGAATAATAAAACCAAGGTTGGAAAAGTTTTAAAATGATGTTCGTTTCCACTTGATTTATAAGTTTAATTTAACTATAAATCTTTGATTTCAATTACCAAAATTTATTTATTTACGTAGATTCAAAAGACAGTATGACCAACTTTAATGGGAAAAATTGTTAAGGGAACATTGTAATTTTTTAAAATTTATTTTATACTTAAAAAATGTAAGTATTTAGATGTAACTCTACAAACCCGTGGAAGCAGTTTTAGAGAACATAAATAAAAAAAGACCATCAGCATCAATTAATGCAATGAATGAAATTTCACACTTATGATATTTCACTCAATTCAGCAATAAAATTATTCAGATTGAAAATTACTCAGGTGATTACATACGGACTTAAGGTCAAATGGGAACACCCGAGCAAGAGACTTCGAAGAAATGGAGAGTGAAATAAATCTGAAGAGAGCTATAGGGGTGTCCAACTTTACTCCATGACTGGAGTACTAGCCAACGAAGGAGCTCTTATGTGAAAAAACTGCAGAGCTAAATGCTGCGAACAACACACCTCAAAGAATGAATGAATGAACGAATGAATGAAGACACTAACAGAGAAGATTAAAGAAATATGGAAAGAATTTCTTTCCAGACGAAATGCACGGACCACGAGAGAATGGATGGGAAAGGAATATGACTTAAGGAATTCAGTAGCAAGGTTTGTGATGCATGGATTTCACCATAAAGTATGCAAAACTAAAAGATTACATGAATCAATCAGCATGTGTGAATAGGTAAGAAATTACATCATATTAGGTCTGACAAAGCGAACAGAGGAACATATCCATTTCAGCACTGAATAAAAAGAACTAACAGAACAGGTGAATCTTTTAGCGCAGTAGTGAATGTGATAAATACAGTCTGAACAGTGATTGAACAGTGAAAGAGTAACTTTCCGACTTCCTCCATATCTTTCTCTCATGAGAGAGAACTATGCAGATTTGTGCTTTCCCTTATTATAAAAAGATGGTGAGGTGGTATGGTATTGTATAAAAAAATATGCTTTATGTAACAAGTAAACAACATATAATAGCAAATTTCAAAACCAAAGCATACACCCCCTTTTCTAAAAACCTGAAAAACTAGACAAAAAATCTGTTTAAACGTACTAGCTTTGATCCTTTGACCTTCAATTCTAGATTCTCACCAATGTACTCAGAATTGTCATTAAATTAAACTATGATACTTACACAATGATGTTGTTAATGGGAATATGAATGAGCTTCACAAAAAATCCAATAAATCCCATGATACAAAATCCTATAGCTGTGGCAACAGCAATCTTCTGGAATTCTGAAAAAAAAAAATTAGTACGCTTATAAGTTAATTGAAATTGCAGGCCAAAAAAATATTTACAATCAAAAGACAGAAAATAATAATTCAGTGATCCGAAATCAATTAATTAATCTTGTGAGATTGTACATCTGATTAGTCTTATCAGGCCACAATTCATGAATTTCCTTAAAAGTACAAGGCATTAGTGTTTTGTTGATGCTCATGCAAGTATGCAGTTCACATTGAGATTATTTTCTAGAAATGAAGAAAAATCTTCACAAGTGATGAAGTGAGAAAAGAGTTCAAAGTGACTGCTGGATCATTAAGGTTCTTACTTTCATGCTGAATAGACTCTGAATTTCTTGCAATTTGGATATGCAAAACTTTTGTACACTTTTGGCCAGTGTTCTTAATGCCAATTTAGAGAATAAAAAATCTCTTGAACAAATGAAATGAGGAAATATTATGGTTCGCTGGATCTAAAATTGTACTTCACTTATTTTTTGAAAGACATTCCATCAAATAAGAGTTCAGCAACCTACCCCCAGGTTACCAACAAATGAAAGAATTCAACTAAATTCAACATTTAACAAATCACCATACTTTAAATTTAACAATTCACCATCTGCTCTTCACTATACAACAGTTTGTCCTGAATAGCAAACTTCCAATTATCAACACATTTATGACATAGAAAAGCGCACATGAAATAACGTATTCTATGTACATCACTACATCTGCGAAATTCATTAATGCAAACTTCAATACTGGAATCAATGGTGAATTAATAGTGCCTCGGGCTGTTTAAAATATAAAGGTAAGACTATAATGAAAAGGTTATCAATATGTATAATGTACGTGTATTTGAGTCGCTCACCTTTTCTATCGGGCTTTGTGCAGCGTTTCACAAGTCGAATTGAATCTTTGGTGAACTGGCGTCCAGGCTCAACAAATTTGGTGATCTGATCCATTCTGAAGTAATCTGAAACAGAGTGAAAATGAACAGTCTGTCGATGTTGATTCAAATTTCTTCTCATAACACTGACTGACTTACGGCATTGAAACCCTATGAAACCTAAACCAAGAAAGATTAATTGAACTGTAACACTCACTTGATTAATAATACGGTTTGCCAATTACGCTTGCCAGCAGCAGCCAATATCGCAGCTCTAACACGTCGGTGTGGATATGTCGGACTGGATAAGTGTGTTGACGTCTACAAGAAAGTAGACCAATCAGAATACACGTAGTCCAACTTCCGGTGCTTGCGTGGAACCTCGTGGATGTTAATTTTTTTAAACAAATGATGGCAAATTTTGTAAACAAACGAAGACTTTCAAGCGATGAGTTTTGTCACAAGATTCGACGTATTACTTAAAATTTCATTCCATGTTGAAACCAAAATTTTGATAAGTTAGATTCGGCTTCCCTACCATTTAATAAACGATCCCTTTGAACGATGTAATCGAATTGAATGATGTATTCAAGGAGACAACCATTACCCAGTCTCACCAACCTAAAAAAAAGTGTTGTAGAAACAGGAATAATAGTAGTTTGTAACTTTAGAATTGACAATTATTGAATAAAATGTACGTACTAGTGTAAGTAAACTCTACTGATTTGTTTCACACATTTTTTATCTATCAAACATTTTATTTTAACAGTTTCTTTTTCTTCTGAAGCAGAGTATAGGTGTTGCGATCATTTTTTTTTACTTTTGTGCGCCGAACGACGAGCGTGGTCTTGGTCTTGACTTGTTCTTTGGCTGCAATTGCAATTGCAAGTCGATCCTTCAAGATGGCGCTTAATACTACTGTGAAAGTGCACCCTGTTGTTTTATTTCAAATTGTTGATGCGTACGAAAGAAGAAATTCCGAAGCTGCGCGTGTTATTGGTACACTGCTTGGTGAGTACAACTGGTCAGAAATTATCTGCTGCTAGTTTTGTGTGTAAATGTGAAACTGTATAGGTTATGGATTACGACATTAATGATAAAATTGCTTTCACAGGGACTGTGGAAAAAGGAATTGTGGAAGTGACGAACTGTTTCAGTGTGCCCCACAAGGAGTACGAAGATCAGGTAAACAGATTTTTCCATTGCAATTTTCATGTATAATATTTGTAGAATATTGAAACAATATGACGTGCTCTGCAGGTGGATGCAGAATTGAGTTATGCAGCAAACCTGTATGCTCTTAATCATAGAGTTAACCCTCAAGAGGTAATTGTTGGTTGGTGGGCTACTGGAAATGAAGTTACCAGCCACTCTTCACTGATTCATGAATATTATGCCCGAGAATGTAAAAATCCTATTCATTTGACACTGGATACAACTCTTCAAAATGCTAAAATGGGAATTCGGGCATATTTGAAGTAAGTTTATTGAAGCTTAATTATTTCCAATAGAAATGTATTATTTTATGACAAGTTCAGTCATGAAACTTGTGCATTGTGACAATTTATTGAATTGGGATGGGATCTTGGAGTGAAGGTCAGTTAAAATAACTTAGTTAATGCCAGTGTTTCAGAAGCATTAGCCTTCATTAGGGCTATCCCACAACAATTCGCATGCTTGTTATTGCCTAGATTGTAATAATTATTACTATGTTATGAATGTTTCTCACCAGCTGTGCTCACTGAAAGGTTTCATTGAAAACTGTGTATGTAGAATGGTACTAAATTACTAAATGTAAAATAAATTCAAAAGATCACAAGTTTGAGAATTGTTATGAATTTGTGGTCAAAAATATTTTTTTTCTTTTTGTATAGAATTTATAATTAAATCAAAATCACATAGTAAGAGGATACAAGAGAAACCAATTTAATTAGTGAACATGATACAACATGGCAGTTGTTTAATCCACCAGTTCAGGCTGCTCAGGGGAAATCCATTGAGGGGACCTGGGATAGTTTTGAAGTTTTGCCAGTAATTGTTGGGAGGGCATATTTGGTGAGAAACATATGCTGATCCATGCCAATGTAATTTGCTCCCTAATGCAAATTTTTGTCTCTCCTCTGTTCTAACGTTTTGAATTTTGTTACATATATTTTATTTAGCTTATCCAGACTTGCTTGGATAGGCGAGGAACAACTTTAGTTACTGCATGAAGTAACCATTATATTTTACAAAATGAATGAAATATCCGAAAAAATTGTATTAGTGTAATTCTTTTTTTCTACCCATAATCGAACACTAAAAGAAACATTTTATATTTGCAAATAATAAGACCAAACTCTTTTTCGTTTTAAATAAAATGTCAATTATGCATACATAAAAAATGCCTTAATTTTTATCGCCCCTTTTGCGGTGCTCCGCGCTCACACACGCGGCCGTGCACATACGTAACATTAAATATAAATGAGCAAAATGAGATAGTTTAATTTTTATGTTTTATTTGAATCTATTAAAATTTTATTTCTTAGTGATTGATCACTTCCCTCATTTTGTCTTTTCTTCGGGGTAATTTCACGTTCCAGTAGGTTTGCTCCAGCAATCACGGAGAGTTTTACGTACTCTGCGCATGCGCGAGTGCAAACTTCCGAAATTGTTCCAGAAATCCCAATCCGGGACTAACTAGGTACAAAAATCAGTCTCTAGGTGCCGCTGCTTTCGTTTCATGGATAGTTGCAGAATTATCCGCTAGATGAGTTTCGTATCGCGTGCAAATATCAAAGCGACATAGTCCTCAGATGGTCCTGGTCAGTTCGTGGTATTTACTTGCGCTTTACGTTTCTCAATTTTTGCTCGTTATTAATTACGGATTTTGAACCTGGTAAAACGTGACTTGCGCCATTGCTTTTGATTATTCTTTTGGATTTTGGTTAATTGTATTTTTTTAAATGAGCTATAATGCTAGTAATACAGAATGGTAAATAACTACATATATATTTAGTAAGTCACAGTACAAGAAACTTAAAATTACTTGCCTTCCATTTCCCCCAAAAAAGAAACAGTTCCATTATCCACAAGAACATCCGAAAGATAGCTAAGTCACCGAAATCCAAGAATTTAGATTGTATTTATTTATTTAAGGTCGTTAAAACACGCAGCTTCCAAATGTTATTAAATCTTTCATCAAGCCCGGATCCGTGTTCTCGGACTGTCAGAATCAGAATTTAGTCAAAAAAGTTAAAAACTGTGTGACGTATGGGGAGATGATGATCTGCGCATGTCTTGAGTTCCAGAATCCCTTCTCCATCATTTTAACGATAAATAAATTTTAAAGAAGCGGGGGTTAGTAATTCGTGGGGGAAAAAATGGTCACCGAAAACCAAGGATCAATAGAATGTAAAACAAAGCAGGGTCAAAATATACAGAGCGGAACATAAAGCAACTATGCAGAAACCTGACTGAAACATAAATGGCGCGTCGTCAAAGTTCTGCGTTGGCGGCAACTGGGGGTCCGAAGTACGCATGCGTGGATTTCTAGTTAAAGGGAGAGTGCACGAACTGATTCGGACTGGTATCAAACTAACCAGCAACCTTGCTGGAACGCCCAACTCCCTTTCACAATTACCAACTGCTGCTGGAACGGCCAATACAAGACTGCGCATGCGCGGACTAGTTCGGGAGTGTTTCGGACTGGGTGGGACAAACCTAACCTAGTATCTTGGCGGACCGCCATTACCGTGATTACCGTTCTGTCCGTTGTAGTACATCAACGGAACAATCGTATTTTGTCGGGGAAGCTGTGGAAGTGGTTAGCTACGTGTCTCGTACAGTGAAGTTTCTTGTGTTCTTCAGATTCTTTGTGCTTTTGAGTGTTGGAAGTTTGTTGTGACTATGGTGAAAATAAACGTAGGTTTCTTTTACATGTTGCGTCGAAAGGGATGTTCAGCTGTTATTGAGTGGGCCCAAGAACATGGATTGATTGGTTTAAGGTGCTCGTGCCCTGTGTGCAAGTGTCAGATGAGGTTGGCCAAGAGAAAGGATTTGTGTGATGGTTTCGAGTGGAAGTGTAGCAAGAAAGGGGCCACTCCTCATGTGCGAAAGTGTTCAGTGCGGAAGGGGTCATGGTTCGCGAGAAGTAAGATCAGTATGATTCAGGTATTAGTAATGACGTTTCTTTGGGTCATGAAAGTGCCGGGTGAATTCATTAGGAACGAACTGTCCGTAAGTAAGAAAACCGTGACTGACTGGATGAGTTTTTGCAGGGAAGTGTGCGTGAGTGCAGCCGACAGAGAGAGCGAGCCCATTGGCGGGGAGAGCGTGGAAGTAGAGATGATTGAGAGTGCGTGTTGTGGGCCCAAGTATGATCGTGGCAGGAAAGGGATTGCGAAGTGGGTGTTTGTTGGGGTTGAGCGAAAGACGAAGCGCGCCTTTTTCAAGGTCGTTAAAACACGCAGCAGAGTTGAGCTTCTAAATGTTATTAAATCTTTCATCAAGCCCGGATCCATCGTGTTCTCGGACTGTTGGAAGTTTTATGACTGTCTAGAAGACGAAGATTTTCAGCACTTCGCTGCGAACCACCGCGTGTGTTTTAAAGACCCAGAAACAGGAGCGCAAACAGAAGGCGCGTGGAGCGTTGTGAAGCGAAGTCTGCCTCGGCGGCGCGTGGCCGACCAGTTGGACAGCTATCTGGCGGAGTACGTTTGGAGGCTTCTCCAACGGGGCAAGACTCCCACAGAGAGGTTTTTATCTTTCCTTGGGGGCGTCTCTAGACTTTATGAAACCTGAAGAAATCGAAGCACTTCGGTAGGTTTATATTCACTTCTTTCAGACCACTTGTTGAGGGAGGGGATAAGGAGATATGAAAAGAATCTCATTAATTGAATACCCATCCTCCCACCCTGTCCCTTCAATCTTCACTCTCATCATTTCCCCTTTCCTATTCCCTGTGTCCCTCCCCTTCCTACATCACTTTTCCCATCCCTCCCTTGCTTGTTCCACTGCTTGTTTCTCATGCACCGTGTTCTCTTAATTTAACTCTTTGCACCCTCATTGAATAAAGCCTTTATTATGTTAAAAAAATGACTCGGGTAATTATTTTGTGGTAACTGTTTTAGCGTTCCAATTGGTGTCCCTGGCGGTTCAGTGGGCTGCATGTTTACCCCGATTAATGTAGAAGTCACCTGCTACGAGCCAGAAGTTGTAGGAGGTAAGAGATTTTCCCGTCTTGCATATTATTTTTGTAAACAATTGGTGCGGAAGATACTTCTAGAGGAGAAAACTTCGAGGAAATGGCCTATCAATTTGGAATCTTTTTAACAGAAAGTTAATGACTTTGTCAAATGTTTACATGTGTATTGAAGTACAAAAGTGAAACCTTAATTTATAAAAATCTATAGTTCTTTCTCTGATGGTAAAATCAAATTCATTGGGAAGCTTTTGTATGCCATCTCAACTAGAAGTTTTCATTCTCTCTTGATCAAAAGTTTGCTAGTAAAATCTTATTCACAACTTGTTATAATTAATTAATCCTCAGTTGCAAATTATTTATTATTCTTAATAAAAGCTGTAAGAAATAAAGATGCTTAGGATTTTTACAATTTGTTATAACAAGAGGAACCAAGAACTTTATGAAAGTAATAAAAGCTGAACATTGTATAATAATAAATATTTGTAATATTTTATACATGAACATATGCTAGTCCACTGTCCATTATTTTAACTAGGCAAACATTTTGTCAAGACAGACATTCTCTGAAGAGAGACTGCTCTCAAACGACACGGTACACACAATAAAGGTACACTTAATTTTCGTTATGGATACTCTAATAATTTTCTGTGGTATGATAGCTTTTAAAACGAGTGCGAGGGAAAGTCCACCTTTCAATGTGGGCACCGACATGTAGGCTCTTGACGTGTCTCATTCTTGTAACATATCACAAATCTTTTGTTTAATTTTTGTTACCTTTAGATGGAATTCTGTCAAGAAAGTGTCTTTCCAACAAGCACTCCCCAACGAAGTGTAAATCACACCCCAAACGTAGTTCACATACTGCTCTTTTGTCTTGTGAATGAGCAAATAATTGCTCAACCAGATCAATAAGAATTTTCAGATTCTTGTCCCAGTATGATTCTTTTTCCAAATAATAAATGTTTTCAACACTGACATTTATTAATTTTGTGAAAATTTAGATTTATGTACATTAAAGGATAAGAATACAGTTTTATCGTCCACTACCCAGAGAATCCAACTAAAAAGGGCAAAATAATTTATAGGAAAAATGTTATTTCAGATACAAAATATTGTGGGAACTATTTTAGATATCAAATTCACAATACTTCCATAAAAGCATTGTAGTTACAAAAAGTCATTTTAAATTGCATTTGTAGTTAATATAATTTTTTTTTTCTTATAAGAAGATGGTATTATGAAAAGTATTCAATGGCATGTCCCAAAACATGCAAAAGAAGCTTGGTTGTTCAGAAATGTCATCCTTGTTTGTTATTTACTGTTTATCTGCTGAATGACTGATAATTATTTGTTTTGAGTTCAAAATACGATTCCAGATATGTATTACTTTCTTATTATTCATTGTGTAATGTATTAACAAGTTTTTGTTTTCCTGAAAATTTTGACTACATACACAGTCAATTTTGAAACTATTTGACTAACTTGATCGATTCAATAAATCGTGCGTAAAAAACGCTTATAGATATAAAAATGGTTTTTTTTTTTTTTTTTTTAATGAAGTTTTTAGTAAACAAACTTTTTTCATTCATGATTTTATCTACCAAATTTTAATATAAACGTTCATACTACTCATAAGTAAACATGTTATGTATATGTTTTCAATTATGTAACTATCTTTCATAATATATGTTAATAGAATTAACATATATGTATTTATTATAAAATATACATAAGCATAAATGAATTTTTTTAGTTTAAAATGAACCCCCTTTGTGTCGTTTTCAGTGCAACTGTGTCAGAAGACTGTGGCTGGAGGAGTTGGGGGTAAGAAGATAGTGGAACCTCTTCTGGACTTGGCTCAGGTGGCTGAAGCGTCAAGACGCCTGACAGGCCTCCTTGATCAAGTACTGACATATGTCGAAGATGTGCTTGCTGGACATGCGCAACCTGATAACGCTGTGGGACGAGCTCTATTGGATATGGTGAATAGTGTGCCGAAGATGAGCAATGAGGAGTTTGAGAACATGTTCAATTCAAACGTGAAGGTGAGTGAGAAAGAAAATATTTTTAAGCTTTTGGTGGATTGTTCACAATCATAACAATAACATAGATTTGAGAACATGAATGTGATTGTACCATTCACAATGATCTGAATGTAAATGTAAACGGAAATACTCAGTGATACAGTAACCTCCAGGAGAACAAGATTTGTATATACTATATTTACTCGAATATATGGCAAGCATATATACCCATTTTTAACCTCTGAAAATTAGGGGTCATCTTATATTAGTGTATGATGAAAAATTTGTGTATGAAGATTAATGCAATATGAATGATATTGTTGTTACTGGTATTATACAAGTTTACTTCACAACTCATTTGTCATTGGCAATAGAAACTCCTCTTTTTTCTTATTGGATATGTTTATGAAATATATGTAACTAGTACAATGGAGTGACTATATGGTAAGGGCTGGGTCGCACAAGCGTTCTGTTGATGTGCGGTAAGTAGCGCTTGATGTAGATTAACACTTATCTTGTGCGCAATGGCCAAAGCACTAGTTTGCCGTTTCGCATATGATGGTATAGTTCAGCACAGTGACCAATATTACTTAGCAATCTAAATGTGATCACAGTCACAGGATATTGCTCCCCTCTTCCTACAAGTGTGAGAATTCTTCAGATTAGGAAACACAATACCAGTCGCTCTTGTGGGAATCCTTAGCGGAAAGTGTACAGCATTTCTGTAGTGATTGGTTAAGTTAATTTTTATCTCTTAACCTTAAATACACAATGGCTGGACTTGTGTAAACATTTTAGCCCTACACTTTGTAAAGCATGCTTTTTTAAAAGTGAAAATAGCTTCATACTAGATTCCAACTCCAGGCAAATCTTCTGTCCACCTCGTCCCCACGTGTTTCACTACTTGCTCCTCACCCCACTACATGCTCACCACATTTTTCAGCATGTACATTCCCCATATGATCCTTCGAATAATAAAAGTGAAAATGACTTAACACTTGAAACCAACTTTCAGTGTATATGGCAATCTTTGCTCAATTGTGATAGCCATAAAAAATGTATAACAACTTCCAAAAAGGTCTTCCTTTGTAGATTACAATATAGAAAACAACTTCTCTCTTTCAATGACAGTGATTTTAGACCCTTGTCAGGCCACACTTAGCACCAAAGTTACATGCCTGCAGTGGCATGCACCAAAGGTGCTGCCTTCAATTTTTAAACTCTGCAGAAAAAAGCAAAGGAGACCGTGTTATTCATTAGCACCAGTTGTGAATAATGTGTGTATTTGTGTGTGTATATATATGTATGTTCTTTCAGTTTTCTTCACTTATGTAATAAGATACTATAAAATTATGGTGTTTTTAATTTTAATTTAAAAAAAAAATTAAAGCTGCAAAATCAAAGGTATAAATGTTTGCCTCAGACAGTCTGTTGCACAAAATTAGTTCTTCATAAGAGTTTATGTACAATTTTTTTTAACAAACGAGAAGTATTTTCTTTATTTCTGGTTGAAATTAATTAAATATATTCAGGTGTCACACCAAAACTACATGTGTGGAGAAAAATTGAATGAATGATATGATAAATAATTAATTTAATACTTATTATAATTTCCTATTGAAAATGCCAATATTAACTCTATTTTTGCTTTCTCATACTTTTACTTTACTTAATTATATAATTTGTGTTCTCAATGCACAATGTACGTTTCAGCAGGCTTTCGGATTTACTGCTCTCCAGGACATCTATAACTGTTTAATTTCTTAATGAATTATGAAGTGACTAATTATGGTTTTGTTTGGATGTCTTTATTTGAAATAAAATAAAACATTCAAGAATGAATTTAAAATATAGAAGAATCTGCCTAAGAATGAGCCAAAATGACATTTTCCTAAACAAGTGAACATCACATGTAATTCAGAGTTGGGCTGCGACAGCTGTTCAGCCACGCCTCTTGGTAAAGTGTTTGTGTTTGTACATGGCACCCGTTAACTCATCACAGCTTCTCGTTATACACAATGTGTAATTATATACAAATATTAATTGATAAAACATCAACTGAGAAACATTCTCAGTCACAGCTCGCCACTTCACCACAAAGGGGCAGGAAACTAATGCGACATTACACATCTGACATTCAGGACTGTTTTCAAACAAACATAATACTTATAACACAAAGTAAATTCAATGTAATGCTTATAAAAAAATAATTTTTACATAAGAGCACACTAGCACTGCACTTCCTAATTTCAATTATTTCTCATGGCAAACTACATTTCATTGGACAAGACTTCACAAAAGGAAGTGATGAAACCATTTAGAAGTTCGCCAACTGCAAACGAATGAATAAAAAAGGAGAGTCAAAAGGGCTGAAAGACATACCGACCAGAGAAGTTCAGTTATGTTGCCAACACTAGCTGTCAAGACAGTTCATTCTAATGAAAATTGCTCTATATCTTGGGGACACGGCAAAAGATGTATGTATTCCAAACAAACAATAGTGTTCCGTAAAGAACGCCTTAGAAAAACTTCAATGAAATCACAACAATGCAAACTGAAAAACAGTTAAATTTATCGCAAAAATTGTGCTTTTAGCAAGAATTGATAAGAAAATATGTTCCCATTATTGGCAGTGCTCATCGATGCATGCAGCCTTTGTTGGCAGTACTCATTGACTGAGATGTGTTTTTATATCGGCAGAAATACAAAATATTGTTACCGTTAAGAATTGAGAAAGTAGGTGTTTTAGCTAGTTTACCAGATATCTTGTCCATGCCAAAGCTGCTTCAAAATTAACACCATTAAGTTCTGATGTATTTAGTATGTTGGCTCTTTTAAGTCGAACATGTACGCTCTTCTAATGGGAAATCCGATGTTTTCTCAACTCGACTAAGAGGTCAGTAGCATTTATCCCATCGGTAACTTGAGGGCATCTTTCAAATAAATCCTATAGCTCATCACACTGCATAGAGTTGTTGAATTAGATTGTATAGAGTATCATAAGTAGTATGTAAAGAATTAAACATAGCTAATGAATTAATATTGACGAATAAAGTACTTCTAAATGTCCTTCAAATATTCTCGTCCACAAAGAAAGCACTATCGATATGTTTGCCACCACACCCCATTGTGACTTGCCGGTGAACACGGATAAACAATTGTGTGTTTAATGTTGATAATGTCAAGAAATAATAATGAATTTGACAATGTAACATTGACAAAGATCGATCTGTTGCATAGGAAAAGCTTAAAAACGTTTGCTCAATACCACTTTGGATAGAGAATTCTGTGTGTTCACTCCTTCAAATTCCTTTTTATCAACCAACTACCGAGGGGCAACTGCCTCTTGCTGAACTGTGGCGAATTTTCACAGAGGTAAAGAAGATTATAGAAAGATTTGCTCTTCAGAAATTGGAACAATGTGTGGCCAAAATACCAGATATTTTAAAGGTTTCAAGAGCTGAGAATTTGTCATTCTAAGAAAGAATTCCCCCCAAAGATGGTAGGATTGCTCCCACTGGTGTCAGAGAACGAAGAAAGATATTTTTCTGCCTTTTCAAACTTTCTGGCTGACAAACTTTTAAACTTGACATGGGAATGTAATTCATTATAATTTATTTTTTATGGCTTTGAGAGCATAATCGCATGATATTGATGTGAACCTGATTTAATAAATTTAGTTTGTATGTAACTTGCCTATTTCCCCTCAACATTTCATGTGCATTTGTCATGTTATGGTATAAAATCATGTATGTACATTTGTACTAATGTTTTTTGTTTTTGTTTTTTATCTAAACATGCACCTATTTTCAATATTTTTGACACGTATTGGCACTATACTGGCTATATTTATGGCATTTAAATTAGAAAATTTTTGCACCTAAAAATCTGGCCTCTTATAATAATATTTACTGTAGAATGGAATGAATTTAAAATGAGAAATGTGATGGGAGAAGCTTAAACCTGGTGGAATAAAGTGACGAGGAGGAAACATTTTATATTACAACAATAGTATATTATGCCATTAGTTTAAAATATTCCAAGAATAACCGCATGAACGAAGAGTGAGCGATTGTGACTATTCTTATGAGTGCAAAAAGTATGTTTTTTATTTTTATATAATGTTTATTTTATTTTTAATTCTCAAGTCTGTCCTAAGTACAATATGTAATGAATTAAACTTCCATTTCTTGTGCAACACCTAATGAAAATACAGGAAAAATCAAATGTATAGAAGAACAACATAGATACACATTTACATCTATTGTTATATTTACAATTTGGTTACACTTTCTTGCACGCTGTGTGCCATGTGAGATTGTTTGGTCTCATGGCTCACTACTAATGTGGTCTCCCAAAGGTTTCAATTGTCTTGACACTAGTGAAATAGATTCTGAAAATGACAGTCAATATATTAGTTCTATTAGTGTCATCACTTTTGGTATTCTATGCAAAGTATACCCAAAGAAATTATCAGAATCAACTATGTTAGATTACCTACTGAAGAAGGAAATAGAAATCACATATGATGACTATATTATTTTTCTTGAATCGTTTTCAGGATCTAGCAATTCTTCCATCAAACGTTTTAATTTATATTTTGAAAAAAATATTTTAAGGGAGGGGAAGATCAAAATTGCTATTTGCTGCACTTATGTTTGAATCTTGATGAAGTAAAATTGTAACAAATAAGCCACAGATAATAAGTGAGGTAATAAAAGTAAAACCAAAATTTTTGTTTATATATCAGTGTTTGTCGTAATGTCATTTCTCTCTTTCTTGTTTCGACAGAAATATGATTTAATTTTGCACTCTGTTCTTATGAATGGCATTCTGTGGTAAAATAATGAGATTGTTTTTGTGTTTGCAGGATCTTCTGATGGTGATTACTTTGGCACAGTTGGTGAAGACCCAATTGCAGTTGAATGAGAAACTCACTCTACTCACAACTCTGTAAATTGTAGTACTCACATTATGTTCTTTAAAAATCTGAATAAATCAGTCTGGGATCTACATTGTAATTATTGTTAACTTCTCTCTCCATTAAGTAATAATAAATTTCTGAATTTGTCTTTCAAATATTTTGTTTCAAGCTTTAACTTATATTTAACTTGATTTAAAAGCTCACCAAAGGTGACTTTCTCTGAAGAAATAAACAGAACATGACTTAACAACAATTTTAAGGTAGCTACTTTCTGAAAAATGTGTGAAACTGAGAAGCATCATAGAATTTCATGGCTCTGGAAAAGTGGTAAAAGGTAAAAATCAGGGAATTTGTAGAGAGTGGAGAGTTTCATGTGAGAGTGGAGAATTTGTGGAGAGTTTCATGAGAAGTCAGGGAAACTTTCGAGTCGTTATATAACTATATTGTTTTTCACGTTGTGAAGGCACAATGTGTTATGGAGAATCTGCAAGTTCTTGCCAACAAGCTTCATGCAAAATGCTTTCATGCAAACTTCGCTTATCCGCTTGCTCCAGAATCATCAAAATTACAGCTAACTTTCTCAATACATGTGTCTACTAAAGAATTTTTTATTTTTACACTATATTATTATTGTTGCTGTATTTTTATTTAACCCAAGTATCTAATTTACAGATACCCTTTACATGTGTCTCTTATAAAATGAAAAAAATTTAATTGTTGATTGTGCCGTCAAATATTAATTAAATTATACAAGAAACGATACACTATAACCAGGTTAATCCAATTTCCATTCGAGTTCACTATGATCTTTTTCTTATGTTTAAATGAATTCTTTCAATCATCAGAGCCTTTTTCCTTGCATTTTAAATTCAAATCCTATTTCTGTCAGTAAGTGATAAAATGCAGAATATTTCAAATTTGATTATGTTTATCAAATAAATCATTTGCACATGACTGCAGGAATATTTTTAAATATATTCATATTCAATTTGAGTTGTACCATATTATGTACATAATCATCAAACTTCTCTTCCCTAATGGTGCAGTTAACTGTGTTTTTCTTGGGGTTGTTATTTCCTCCATTCTTGTTTCCCTTTGTATTCTAAAGAAGAAATGTCTGTTGATGCCTGATTCTTTGCCAAATTCATTCACATTATTGACTCAGTTTTTGGATGTTTTCCTTGAAGGTTCACGAATACTTGAATTTTTTTTTTTTTTTCACCACCTTTAATTATTTTACCTTTTTGCTGCAATGCTCTCGAATCCTTTAATATTACAAAACTGACTAAATTACATACATGCATTTCTTTAACAATCCATATTCACCATCTGCACTCACTTCCAGCAGCAAAAAGCGACAGAACAGGATTACCCTACAAAATTCATAAAAGAGCTTCTTGTGTTCATTCAATTATTGATTGGTTCTTTTCGGTGATAATGTCAAATTTCCTTTCAGCCCAATAGGTAACACAAATACGTCCTTTAGGCCAATAAGTTATACATCCCACATCTGTGTCTCATTACATCACGTCATTGCCTCATGTCATGCGCAGCTTGAATTCAGAACAAACTGCAAAGGCACATAAGTAATGTTCTGTAGACCTTGGGTGATGATAGAACATAATTTCATAATTTTCTCCGCAACTTTGTCGCTGGAAATATTCAATTGGACATCAAGAACCCAAATGTCTCGTTGGCGAAATATTCTAATGCACAAAAAATTAAAATTCACACATTTTCGTTGACAATTCATTTTTTCATAAGAACACATTTGAACATATTAATAAAATGAAAGATCTGCGACTTCTTTGTGAACTGAAGTATTGTTTCAATTTTTTCAAAAGAATGCCTCCAATTTTAAAATACGTTTCAACTGTTTGAATAAAAGGTTCTGCAGAAAGCCAGTGTTTTCATTTTTTAATTTAAAAAGTACCTGAATGACACATTTTTAATGATTACCACTTTGTTCCTCATTATTTTCTCTTCGTTACTATATTTTTACTTTCTCGTGCTTAAAAACAGAAAGTTATGTAATGCTGCGTGAAATTTCAGCATAAAAACTGTATTACAGGATCCTGGTAACAAAGTGTTCAGTTGTTAAATTTAGAAAAAAATATCTTAGAACATGTGCTGCCAGAATCTGTTTTATGGGTAACAATGCTAGTGGCTAAACCGTTGGTTCATTTTCTCTGGAAATTGTATGCCCCAATTGATCTTTCTGATGTCATGGCTCCTGGATTTTAAACCAATGTATAATTTTGGGAAGTACTTTATATGAAGCCTCTTAGACATTTTCAAAATTTAAAAAAAATCCCCAAATTCTTGATTAAATTTTGTTGGATTATCCTAAGGACAATTAAGATGCAGGTCTCATGTTGGTTAAAAACTCAGATTTTTCGAAAATTGAAAAAATTCAAAATATGTTTTCGGCATCTTCCTTCAACTGAAATATTAAAGTCTCTTTATTTTTTTCCCCCTTCTTAATGAAATCTACTTCTTAAAGTTAAATTTTAATGTAATCATGTACAATTTTTTGAAAAGTTGAATATTTTTCAGGTAATGTTGCATGGTATAAAGGCCATTTTTAACTTTTGTTAAAACATTTTCTTATCAAAAGCATTGTCATTGTTTTTGATGAATTTATATTTTTTGATAGTTTGCAGGATATTTAAGAAAATGGTGCAGATCTCATGTTGGTTGAAAACTGATTTTTCAACAATTGAAAAAGTTCAAATTTTTTCGGTGTCTACCACTATTATGAAGGTGCAATTTTTTTTAATGAAATGTATTTATCAAAAACAGATTTCTAAATAAGGTCATGCTGAATTTTTCGAAAATATAAGTATTTGTGGACTAATTGGGCATTAAAATTGGTTACCTGCTTTGAAAATGATCGTAATTTTAGGTGTTTTGAGGCTGTTGGATTCCTCATAAGCTAGAATATCTGTCGTATTTCATATTTCTTGTTCACTTCTACATTGGAGTTTTTGTTACACATTTACAAATTAATCTTTAAGAAATTATTTAAAAGTATTTGAAATAAATATGAAACAAAAATTGCTACTCTTCAGTTGCCTGCTCCCACTTCACGCAATTGGATGCTAGGTATGTAAGTTAGAATTTACATATTATTTTATGTATCATTTTATTATTATTTGTTATATATTTATGTAATTTCATTTTAAAGTGCGTCCTTTAATTGTGTTAAATGAGAAAACGAATAGATGAGCGATTATTGTTGCTTGTTGTAACGATGCAACACACAGATAACATGATGAAGGCTACTTTAGTTCTTGGAAATAAAAAGGAATACTTTTATGTGTTTGTGCAATGTTAGTATACCATAGTGTTTAGTAATTACTATTATACATTTTTCGATCTATTTGGTTTCCAACACTATCAGTTGGAAACTATCATATTATTTGTAACTTATACAATTTTATTTTCTTGCATTCTGCTTATTTTTCACATCAAATGTTATATGAATACAAATGAGTTTTACAAAAAATAGTTTGGAAGGAAACTTTGGTGTAAATAGTATTACATAACCATTACTAATTGCGAATAAGTACTTGTTTTTAGTACTACTCGTTTCTACTTCTGTAACAATCGATGTGGTAACAGTGCACAAGATTTTTCCATAAAAATAACGTCCAGAACAGCCCATTGTGCCTTCTCGATGTGAAAATGAGTTTAGATATTATTGCTTAAACAATTAATCTAGCAAAAAACTGTGACCTTGTTAAATGTTTTTGCAATTCGCACTTTATTACGATAAAATGAGAGAGCTGAGAAAATACCATCAGACCTGCATTAATATTTTTTGTAAATAATAGTGTAAAATACTCTTCAAATCTTATCTGTGAAAAATAAAAATATGCTATTCCTAAAATGTTATAAGATCATATTTCTATATTGTCTTTTTTGTTTAACTGTATTAAAATCATATTAGTATTCAGAATAATAATATTTGCAATGCCTTTGGTATGATCAGCATATAACTAAAAATAGAAGTAATTAAACCACAAATATATAATTTTTCAAGTTTGCTGCCATATTTCTAATCTGTTTCATTGCTTACTACAGTTACGTTTACTTTCAAACATAATTAATTAAAATAACATTTCAACAGCTTCCATTCTTATGACAATAATCCATGCAGGAAGCAATGTGTTTTTAAAGGTTGTGTAGTAAATTCAAACTCGTGCAGCATAAAGGAAAAGTGTGATAGTGATTTATTCTGCTTTATTTGATTTGCTGCTTGATAAGTGCAGATTTGTTATTATTCATGACATGTTCTCTTGTGCAATTAAATGTAATCAGTCATATTATTTCATCAGTTAGAATACTTTGGATGTTTTTTATAAGAGAACCCATTCCAACCATTTTAATAATGGTTAAGAAACAAAATATCGTCTGTTTCTAACCCAAAGCTATAGGAAAAATATATTTACGTAAAGTCTACTAGCAGCTGACTATCAGTCGCAATTTTCAATGTCTTCAGAAATTATGGTTCAGTTAAATTAATATTGATATTTGTTGAAAATATCCTACATTGAAATTCGTCACACCAGAGAAACACCTACTTTCAAAATGAGGGATGAATAGAAGATTCATACGATTCATTAATATAAAGTGATGTTCCTGATGTTGTCATTTTAGCTCATTTCAAAATGACAACTACAAGCAAAGTCCAACACAATTTACAATTTTATTCTCTCTCTCTCCTCCCTCTCTACCCCCCGTTCTCCCCCCCCCCTTGCACCTCCTCTTTTCCAATCCCCGCCACCCTTTCTCTGACCCTACCTGGGTTACTGGATATCCAAACCATAGAGCAATGAACTTCCTTAGTATATGTCCAAACCATATACAGAGTAGTTCCAAGGATCCAAAAGAACATTTGCCTCCTGTTCAAAGACATATCGCAAGTCTGCAGGTATCTCTTGGTATCACTCCCAGAAAGGCACTGCCCCAGCCGGAACAGCTACAAGGGAATATATTTTCAGCAAACGCTGATGTCTATAATTACAACACTGGATGTAGTAATCATATTCGAGATGACAGTATCAACAGCTCACTCACTACAAAAGATTCACATATACTCATTATTT
Source organism: Gryllus bimaculatus (assembly GCA_017312745.1). NCBI lineage: Eukaryota > Metazoa > Arthropoda > Insecta > Orthoptera > Gryllidae > Gryllus > Gryllus bimaculatus. Next base: position 248,062 of record BOPP01000267.1, read on the forward strand.
GACAACACCTTGCCAGATGACATTAAACAATTAAATTCGATACAGAAGTTAAAGTCCCAAGTAAAATCTGTTCTGCTGCACAACTGTTTCTATAAATCAGAGACTATACCGAGCATCTAAACGCAAAGTAATATTAATTTAAACAATGTAATTTAATGTATTATAGAATTTGGATTGTATAATTCTAAAGAACCTGTAACAAGTATTGTATTTAAGCTTCTGGGTCAATGACCCCTCTCTTGATCAGGTTTTCGTCCAGTTTCCCTGATCCTCGAGCAAATGCTGAGATGAGCCCTTGTTTTGCTTCCGGACATAAATGTAACTTCTTTCCATAGCACGTCACACATAGTTTTTAACTGTTTTAAAATAAATAATTAAAAGCCCACAACTGCAAGCAAAGAAAAGGGGATACCGGACGAGGAAGGAAATATCGCACGCGGTTAGGATAGGATACTGTTTCAGCACTCGCCTGACATTGATAAGAAAACTACCAACCAGCGCAACTGGCCGCCTGAATTCTCCTCCAGAGAGTGGCTCGGTTGAACCTGGCTATAAGTTGTTTCAATAATCTGTCACATCAGGATACAATCCCTAGGACCTTTCGACCGTAAACGCTATTCTGGTAACCATTGGGAGATAAGAGGAGACCGTTCTCCTCGATTATTTTCTTCATCTTGATATAATTACCCCGCCCGGCCCCCAAAAAATTGCTTTCACTTTTGAGGGGAAATGTACAATAGAGTTGATAACTATGAAGAAATATATTTTGATCGAGTTCCTTACGTGCGCGCGCCTGTAAGATACATGAAAATTATCACAATCAATTGAAGTCGCTCTGAGGAAAATCAGCTCTTCCTTCTCTCGTGTGTTAAATGCCCACATTTTTGAGACTCCTGCGGCAGAGGTTGAAACTTTGTACGGGAGTTGTATGGCCAAAGGAGAGATTCTCCTTCCTAGAGTGGCCATGAATTGTCTTCGTTTTGAACCAACAGAACCGCCTTCAGCGATGCGTCACGCAAGGAACACTTCAATAGGCAAGTGTTAGAGCACAAGGGCGGGGTAATCTCACAAATTGTGTACTGACACGGTGGCCTCTAGAAACTGGTTGTTTAAATACGATTGAGTTAGCGAAAACAAAACAAATGTCGTAAAGAAGGTAAAAGTGCGTAAACAACACCCTTAGTTGCTTCCGGTAGGCAAGTCAGACGTGAACAGAGTAGCAGGCCGATGTGATCTCACAATGTGTTGACGGAAGCCACAGGAAGAAACAAACGGATTCTCTCTTATCCCGTCACAAGTATCCACATGTTATCTAATTTATTGCACGTTGAATTAGAAGTTCTTTATGCAATTGGCTTCTTTCCTCCTCTTAAGAAGTATGCCCGAGCCTCCACTGTTTGCAACAATTGCTGCCCTGAACCATCTCAGTTGGTGCCGAGTTGAAACAGCTTTTAAAAGAGGACGTTGGGGAAAACAAAACCGAATCAGTAACCGTAAAGAAGGTAAGCGTGCGTAACCTGCTCCCCGAGCCAGGATCGGGCGTCGACTTCCTGTCGCCGCGCCGCGCCCCGCCCCCTGGCTTTGACCCCGCCGCCCTCCTACGCTGGCGATCCACGGCCTCCTGCTTTCCTGCGCGCTCGACTTTCTCGCGCGCGCCAGCGAGCGGACGAGCGGCGCCACGGCACAGTAGGACGGGCCCGGCGCCGCCGCGAGCCAACCAAAGCCAACACAAACCGAAGCCCACAACGCCCGACCGCTTTGCAGGGGTTTCTGCGATCTACACCGCGCGATGCCGGAGACGTGCCCTGACACAAACGGGCCACGGACCACGCGCGATCTTTGCATTGTGTTCCTTTGCCTATCCTAATCCTACTTACACACCCTTATACACAACATGTGCTACACTACCACACATGCTGGGAGACTGGTTGGGACCTTAGAATTTGCCTCGCCTGGAATAGCGCCCTACTGTAGGGAGATACCTAGAAGGGAAAACTCAGTAACCGTACGTGTGTGTCGGCGCCGGATATCATCTCAACATGGGGAGGATCTCCGCGACATCCTGTGATACATGATATACACTGAAGGGAAAAATGACAATAGCCGTAGTATTGCCCGGAAATACGAAATAATAGATCAATCAATCCAATCATTAAGACTGTTAGAAGGAGACAACGCCGGTGTTGCAGGTATGGTGGATGTACCACGCCTGAACTTCAACGACATCACGTGGTGAATGAAAGAACTCTCGAGTTTCTTCCGTCTTTGGCGAATTTTCGGCAAAAAAATCATTGCCGGGCCCTGATACCGGAAAAGAGGAAAAATGCAGTTGCTGCGCTTCAAATGCAGTTACAAATATTAAAGAAAAGTAATTCCTCATCCGAAATGGCAAATTTATTTGAAAAATTGGTGTTTAAGCACGACTGTAAATTCGAAATTTGAAGCTTTTTTCTCAGAAAAGTTTTCGCTTTTTTCTCAGTTTTCGTAAAAAATTCATTTTGTCATTTGTAGCACATTATTTCACAAACATAATAGTGTTACAACTTGATAGAAATGTGCATAATAACAGCGTGAAAGATCTTTCAAAGAAATTACATTTGAATAACTTTTGAAAAAACAACCCGAAATGAGCTTTACATAATATTAAAAAGTGCAATTAACACTATCAGTTCGAAAAGTTTGGAGAAAAAATTGGAGCTGTTTTTGAAGAAAATGTCATTTGAGCGTTTATGAAAATGTTCTGTGTTGTGCTGGTCTTCACAGAAAACTCTTTTTCTTCGTCTTATTTTTTATTAACGAATTGATCATCTTAGACGCGAACGTGCTTCGGTATCCAACGAGGCCCCGTCATTTCGTTGGGGTAAATGCACGTTACTTTTTTTGAGCATAGGGGTCGGCATTTCTAGGCTGAATCAATTTTTATACCCCATAGGTTGTTTGACCTGGGGGGATAAGGTATGAAATGGTGATGATGATGAAGGATAAATGGCCAGTTACAAACATATATGCCCCATGTGGAACGCAATCCCTTCAGGCACAAGGCACCTACGGCTTTTCACCCTTTGCGACCTTGGCTCTCCGAACCGGCTTCTTCTTCTTCTTCTTCTTCTTCTTCTTCTTCTTCTTCTTCTTCTTCTTCTTCTTCTTCTTCTCTTCTTCTTCTTATTATTATTATTATTATTATTATTATTATTATTATTATTATTATTATTATTACAGTCCTGCATTGATACTAAAATAGGGCAAGGCCAACCACGTGATTTGTGGTTGGGGTCCTGGCCAGTCCTGTATAGGGTTTTTGACTGAGTGCTACTTTGCTAATAACTTACCTTTGTGTTTATTTAATGACTTCATTTTATTACTTCATTTATGCACTGCTCAGAAAACACTGTACATTTAATCACTGTTCATTAAAAAGTGTTCATTTAATCACTGTTCATAATAGTTAATTTCATTCTACAAAGTGTTTCTACTTTCTAAAGATTTAGTATAATATAGCATTAATATTCTGCTTTACCTTCTTGGCACTGTCTTCTCCACATCACTGCAATCGAAAGTAATCTATACCTTCTGCGCATGCACAGAGGCTCAAGTGCTGCGCCACTCGAACTGCGCATGCGCAGAAGATCGATATCGATTTCAATTGATGTACCCTATACCGCGCTTACAGTCCCTGTTCTGTGTATAATGCAGTTGTTGTACAGAGGTTGGGGTAATTAGGACTTCCCTGGTCGAACAAATGCGAATCTAGAGGATTCGCATTACGGGAATTTTGCGTTTTCAACACCCATCATTCTCAGAGTTGAAAAAACGAAATTCCTTTATTTAGAGTGAAATGTTTTGCAGAATTGTTATTTATGAAATAAGTATCGTAAGAGATCGTATTTCTTTACGCGATGGGAGAATTACCAAACGAGTCCGTTAGTGAGTTTGATAACCAATCAACTATTGTAATAAGATGCTTCAGGTCGAACATCGTACAAGTTGCATTCCCTTTGTTAATAATCCAATGTACCTATAATAACTCTCGTTTAAATTCATTTATTCATTTTGCAGGACGTGACAGGCAGACGTTGGCATATAGTTAACAGGATGTCATGAATTATTATAAGCGAACCTTTTCCCTGTATTTTAGGACACTGACCAATGTTAATAGTGGGACCAAGTGGATAAAGTCACTTTACACATCACAGGAGACGCGTTAGGCTAAGTGGTTGCTTTTAATTGGGGGCGCGCCAACTGCAAATGGCGTTAATTTCGTAAGTGTACTACAAGCTTTTGCTCGAGAGGGATGCTGGAGTGATCTTCCACCAGCTGGATGGCGCTGATTTACCGCTGGCTAGCGGTGTTTCCCCAATCAGGTGTCTCCCACCAGCAGGGCACCGCTCCAGCCGGAGCAAGTTCTATACTTGGATATATTCACAGCTGCCTCTGACGTAAATCAGCTATTTCGGTGTCATCCAGTCGGAATGATCATTCATTCATTCCATAGTGACGTCTCTGTAGTGACGTAGAAGGTCCCGATTGGATGGGACCGTAACAGATGATGACTTGTCAGACGTAGCTTTAAATAAATCGTAGATATATTCTGCCGACCGGTCTCCCGGCATGTGCGGTAGTGTAGTGCATGCAAGTGCAAGAGTGTGTGAGGGGTGATAATAGGATAAGGAAGAGAAAGGAAATCGCGCGGAGCGTGGCCCGTTTAATAGGGCACCTGTAAGGCATTCGCCTGGTGTTGAGCGGAGAAACCACGAAAAAGTACCGATCAGAGCAGCCGGCCGCTCGGATTCTCCTCCAGGTCGCGCCTGAAATCGACCTAGTTATGTAGTGTCGAAATCCTGCCAGCGATGGGAGTCGAACCTCCCGGTCAGGATGTTCTGAGGCACCTCCGCCCCATGTGAACCCAGGGGCCGGGGAGGCGTGTGCGCGGAGACGGCGGAGTGCGCACTGCGCGGCGGGCGGCAGGGCGCGGTCCGTGGCGGCGGCGGCAAGGTGAAGGCTACGGCGCGCGCGGCCGCCAGCGCCTCCTAAATCAGAGCGCGCGGAGGAGAAAGGAGTCACAACGCCTGACCGCTTCCGGCCGCCGCCGCCCACAAAAAGTCGAGCCGCTTGAGCGCCCGCCCCGCGCCCCGCCGACGCCTTCGCCACCGGTGGAGAGGGCGTCGGCCCAGCGCACGGCCCACGCCGCCGCTCCTTTCGCCGACCCACGACGCCACTCGCTCCCCTCCCCAGGGGAGAGGAACAGCATTCTCAGTTAGCTGTTCATTCATTTATTTACTTCTTCAGGTATTTACTTATCCATTTATTCATTTATTTACTTATCCATTTATTTACTTATTTCCTTATTCATTCATTTATTTATTTAATTCATTTTCATCATTTCCTCCAATCTGGTCTGCTACGCAACCAGCACACGCTCATCCCGCCGAGTCTACCTCATTGTCTCTGCAGCGACCCGGACCGTAGTGTTCTAGGTTCGAGTCCCGATCTTGGCAAGATTTTCGATTCTAGCTTCCCACCGAGGTCGAATTCAGCCGCTAACTGGAGAATGCTAGCGGCTGGCTGCGGTGATCGGTAGTGTTCCGTGTTGTTCCGATCAATTCCAGGTAAAACGCTGCAGCAGTACCCTAACAAACGGACTATGGACCGCGCGCGAACTTTCCTTCCTCGTCCTTCTCGTCATATCTTACTTACACACACACACACACACTGGCATTCACCATGCACTCCCATGCATGTCGGAAGACGAGTAGAGAGTTTTCCCTGGCTAATCGGCTCCCCGCTGGGGGAGATACTTGGAGGAGAAAGCCGCGAAACCCGAAGTGTAGGTCGGCGTCGGATCTCACCATCCAGCCGGGGGAAGTCACCGCAACCCCACGAAAACTACATTTCTGGGTCTAATGATCACAGCAGTTGACGTTCCAGCATACACGAAATAACAAATCAAACACCTGCTAGCGGAGGGAGGGGGGGGGGGGGGCTAGTGCCACTTGGAATTACGCGAGACTAACTCTCCGTTATCTGCAACCTTTTCTTCAAAGTTATCTGAAATTGAACACCCAGGATTCTCGTGAAACTTCTCATTTGCCGGCCTGTTGCAAGTCTATCTTCAATCTTCCGGTGTACATAAAATTCATAATCTTCACAAGGCCTGTTGCTCTGTGAAGCATCTACCTCTGCCGAAAACACTATTGAAACAAGGAGGCTGAGAATAATAATGAAAATGTATGAAAGTTAATGTGCAAGGGGCTGGGCTACTTGAAAGCAGATTGAAGAGAAAGATAAAACATTATGGGATAGAAACAAATGCCACCTGTGAAATCTTACGTTTGTAAATAATGCAGTTATATTTGTCAATTCTTCTACGGAATTAGAATATAAACTGCTGAAGTTTCGCCAGGAATGCATTAAAGTTCGCCTAACGAATATTTCCTGTATGATTAACGGCGTTCATGTTCTTGCCAGAATTGAAGATACCGCCATAGATAACATTAATTAATAGGCATAAATAAGACAGTCTCTTTTAACAAATAGAGAATAAAAGGATGTAGAAAGCGTAGATATAATTTATATTTTAAGTTTCATGCTGGTAAATACGAAGGAAATTGTGAAAATCAAAAACTTTTTGAATCGTGCATTCTACTTCTTTTCCTTTACGAAGTTCTGACAAAATCACTGAACATCCAAATTAGTTATTGTTTAAGAATTTGGCAAAGAACAATCAAAATAAAAAAGATTGATGTACCTGGGGATGATGTACATGACTCTGGAGCAAAATAAGAAGTCTATAAAATCTTAAGAAGAACCCATAACTAATAGATGCAAGAAATAAAGGAGAACAAAATGAGATGGGGGGATAGTTTGATTGATCTATGTTTCGAGCCTTGCCAACTGTTTTCTCATTAACCCCGTTAGTGTAGAGAATGTTTTTCATTCCGAGAGGTGGAAGTGCTTCGCTGTATGATGATATTCGGTGCTGACCTATACGTCGGCTTGAAAGATTTCCCCCTCCAGGTACGTCCCTAGCTATAACCGCTCGACTTGACTTCCGAAATGCGTGATTGTGTAGTTGTGTGTACGTGCGAGAGTATTACAGGAAAGGAAAGAAGAAGAAAGAGGAAAATCGCGGCCTGTCCGTGGCCCACAGGGAATTTCTCAGGCACTCTTTGCTATTAATCTCAGGAACCATGGAACACCACGCGATCAGAGCATCTTGCCGCTAGAAATCCCCACCAAACAGCGTCTGAATCGGACGTAGCTGTGTAGCGTGCAAAATCCGCCGCTGCCGCCGGAACTCGGACCCTAGGGCCCCGGGCAAAGGCATTGCTGAGGCGCGCGGCGGCAGTGCGCGCTCAGCTCGTCGCCCACCCGGGGAGACGCTCAGCAGACGTCATCGGATGGAGTCGCGCACGGCGCCAGCACGCGGCCCCAGCGCCCGGAAAGGAGTTGGAGCGAATGGACGACTGATAGTTTCGTCATTCGTCCTGTGCGTTTTGTGCTCATTCAAATTAAACCCGGGTTCCTGGCTTATCACAATACGGATTTTAAATTATGAGTTGAGCTTGTGCTCTCTCCATACTGTTCTTTGTTTTCCCGTGAGTTTACTAATTTATATACTTAATTTATCATTGGTAATAACACAAGTGCTTTGGAAATTGTCGATAAATTCCCGACTGGCGAAGGGAGGACGGATTTTATCTGAACTTCCAAAGCACGAGTGGTATTTAATAGGACTATTCCGCGAGTGCGGCACAGCGATCGATGTAGTATACCGCCACCTACGATAGATGATACAGAAGAGGGTTGAAGGTTCTTGATACACAAAAATTGGTACATGGCAAAAAAAGTAACTGTCTCTCTGTCCGTCCGTCTTTCTATCTGTCTGTAGACAACACAAACGCCTAAACCGTGCAGACGATTTTTTTCAAAATTGATATTCCCACATAGATCTGGTCAAACTCAAGTATTTTATTTTTAGCCTTAACGACATTTTCAACATTTTCTTAAAAATTGCTAGTAATGTTTGAATTATATTTTTCTCAGGAAAGGGGCTCTCATTTTCATTGAACTCTTTGAATTTTAGCAAATTGCAACAGTATAATTTTTGGCATCTTATTGCAAGTACAATATTAAAGATAGAGGTTTCTTCCTTAATGAAATCACTTTTACACCGATAAAAATTGTAATTTAATTAAATTTAATAAATTTAATTAAATTGTATTTTAATTATATTATATTTTAGTTAAATTTTATTTTAATGAATTTTCGATAACTTTAATTAATTTTTAGCTTAATTTGAAAACGTCATGTTCAATTTTTTGATAACATGAGTCATTTTCGGGTATTTTTTCGTAAATACAGCAATTTTAACAAACAGGAAGATTTTCTCAAAAACCGCTTTAAGTTTTTAAATATTTTTTCTCGTATTTCAAAGTTCGCTCTCAAAAAATACTCTCTACTCACTTCCGATGAACTCTCTAAATATTCTAAAATTGCTAAAGTTATAAAACCTGCCAGAAAATATGTGATGTGGCAATACCACTTGTTTCAAGTAGTAAATGTGACTTTAAGAGTTATATTTAGAGACTTGGCGAAACACAGCTTTTTGCGAAGAAAAGAAAACTGATAAAACGGCGCTTCTGGACAAGTTCAGGGGCTGACCGCGATTCCGCCTTCACTCGAACCCCGTCGCTGATTGAAACAACCGGTGACCGTGATTGGCGCCTCTTCACGTGGCAGCACTGGGAGCTCGGCTTCCGCCGTCTTTTGTCACTCTTTCTCAGAAGTGAATGCAGCGGAGCCCGGCGGCGCTTCACTTCCCCACTTCACTGCGCCTGGCAAGAACGCCTGGGCCGCAAGGCCGTTTCTTGGGAAGGGAATTCTCAGATGTAGTTTCTTATCCACATAGAACCTATGGGGCCCAGAATCGACTGGCAAAGGGGGGCCAGAGCATCAACTAATGTCACTACAATGTCTCTGACTTGGATGTCATGGATTTCGAGTCCCGACGGTAGCAGGTTTTCAACATTGTTCTTCAACTCGTATGGCTGCGTCGAATTCACCCGCCGTCTGGAGGAGAAGCGGCCGACTGCTCTGATCGGTAGTTTTGCGTGGTTTCTCCGATCAATACCAGGCGGATATACCCTAACAAACGGGCTGTGGACTGTGCGCGTTATTTCCTTCCCATTCCTCGGCCTATCCTCTCCCCTTATTCACAAACATAAGCATGCACTGAACTACCACCCACGTCGGGAGACCATTTGGGAGCGTAAATCTCCTCTCGGATGGGGAAGTGTCCCGCAAGTGACAGATACCAGGTTGGGGAAAACCTCGCATGTCACGGACCACACTTGCATGCAGTACTCTACCACACATGTCGCGAGAGCAATCTGGTGCCCCGTTGGTGGGAGATCCCTGGAAGGGGAAACCAACGCATGCCGAAGTGTAATTCCGCGCTTGTCCTCACCATCCAACGGGGAAATATTGGTGCTACCTCCCACGACAACACACGCCCTTCGCTTGCAGGAGTGGTGGCCTTAGCATTGGCCGAGCCCGGCATCACTGATCAGCCGATCGCGAGCCGCGGGGCGCCGTCCCATCCGGGAGGCGCTCCGAGTGAGCGGAGGGCGCGGGTGGGGCTTTCGCCTCCTCTGCGCTCCGCTGCGCTCTGCTGCGCCGCGCGCCCCGCTGGCCTAGTGCGTTTTTCCCCCGCGGGGCTTCGGCTCGAAGGCCGCGTCCGCCCTGGCTCGAAAGGGGCGGCCTCCCATTCACCGATTCGTGTCTCCGCGCTCCTAAACCGCTACGGCCGTTAGTCGCGTATGTGAATGGCGTGTTTGTAGCACGGGAGATGGCGCTGTTCTCCCCTGCCTCCTCCGCACGGTGAGATCAGGCGCCGAACTTCATTTCGACTGGCGTAGGTTTCCCCTTCCAGAAATCTCCCACCCACGGGGCACTTGTCTTGTCTTCCGGCATGTGTAGTAGTGTAGTGCAGGTTAGTGTAAGCAAGGGATAACACAGGCCAAAGAATGGGAAGAGAACATCGCGCGCTGCCCGTGGCCCGTGTATTAGGGTACTGCTCCGGGGTTCGATCGGTATTGATCGGAGAAACCACGGAAAACTACCGATCAGAGCAGCCGGCCACTAGTGTTCTCCTCCAAACAGTGGCTGCACTCGACCCAGCTGTCTATCTAGTGTCGAAAATCCTGCTGCCGTCGTGACCCAAACCCTGGGACCTCCTCATCAGAGGCTCTGCAGTGACATCAGTTGATGCGCTGAGCCACCTTTGTCCGTGTGGTCATTAATCCCGTATGTGCACTGCATGTTTTCATCACGGGAGCTGGCGGTGCTCTTCCTCCGCTGGATGATGAGATCAGGATCAGAACTTCATTTCGGCAGGCGTTGGTTTCCCCATCCAGGGATCTCCACCCAGGACAAGCCCTCAGCTCCCGACTGGCCTCTCAGCACGTGTGGTAGTATAGTGCAAGTAAGAGGACAAGGAAAAGGAAGGAAATATCGCGCGCAGCACATGGCCTGTTGGTAGGGTACTGCTCCGGCGTTAGGAATAAAGCAACATAAGAAAAAAGGTAATTGCCTTATGAAACAACCAGGTACTCAGTGGCATAGCGTCCGTATATGTGTTTGAAGTGTCGCTTTCCAAAATCATGAAGATGTTTTAGTTTTGTTGCTCTTTCATGCCAAGTTGACCTGTTATTTACCTCGAATTTAATTATAATTTCTATTCTCTGCGAACTTCCTGCTACTTTGCATTTTAGAAACTTAAGAATGTAATGTGCCGACCTGAATGGCAGAGGTGATTAAGAGCGTGTACCGACCCAGCGCTTCGGCCCCAAGGGTCGCATGTTCGAATCCCGCCTTGAGCATGGTTGTTTATCCCTTCTCTCTCATCAAAGTTTTGACATGGAGGTTCTCGCGTTCTGCTGAGTCCAGATGGGTAGCCGCCTGTCGGTTGGATGAAAGCCATCGGGGAAGCTGGGATCAAGGTCTACTGCGGGAGCCCTTCACAAAGTCTTCCGAGCTTGTCCTTGTGGTGAGTGGTATCGGAAAGTATACAGCTTCCCAGAGGAGAATATCCATTTTGGTCGGGTACAAGAGGCGGTTCGTGTGTTGAAACTTTGCAAGTGCAGAAACTGCTCAGTCTATATATGGTTGCAGTTATGAAGCATAAAATTTACGTACAGTAGAACCCGCCAACCAGCTAATCCAAATTGAACTCAGGAACTCGTGGCGCAGAGTGCTGTCAATTGCCATGTTCCAACGAAATGAGTTTGCCTGCTGCACAGGGGCTAGTCCAGCCCCTGTGAAGCGTCGTAAACTAAGCGCCCTGTCATCATTCCTTCCCAATTGTGGCCACTGCGTAGTGACGCAGGAGCGCGTAAGAGAGAGACTCAAACGCGGTGATGCTACCTGTCGGTCTGAGTAGTGGCAACTGACTGAGTAGATGAGACGTAAATAATGTTAATGGGGGATTACCCCCAAAAGCACCCAATGCTTAGCCAGGGTCTTAGAGGCGCTTTGCGTCGAACCTCCAAGGACGAGAATTATTTTTTATCAAAAAATTGAATTTCGTTACATTTTTTAATTTAACGAATTTCATTTAAGCACTAATTTTTGTCACGGGTACGGGAGAGTAATGATATGAATAATTAGGACAATTAAGACGCAAAAAATTTCAAAACCTCAAACAAATAAACGTATAAGGGAGATTGCGTAAAAAAGGAGAATTAAAGAGTAGTTAGTGAGCAACATATTGTACGATTGAATGAATTATTTACTCATTCATAATATTTTTATTAATCAACGATACTTCTTTAATTCTCCAAATTTCTATTTTATTCATTTTTATCGAATACGTATTGTTGTTTCACACAGTGTATTTCATATATTTCGAAAATTCCATCGACATGGAATAAAATGTAAGTCTCGGTTCGGAGTATTTTGTGTCCTGATTCTTATTAAAACTTTATTACAATATTTGAAGTTCTTGCTTTCAATTTTTTGACCTACGTTGATTTTAACAACGGTGAAAGTTGATCATACATTGTTCCTCTTATATTTGGGATAATGGTAGTTGCTGGAGAGTAAAAATCGAAAGTTAATTGCTCACGCTAGAAGTTTGAAACGTAATTCGTAGCTGCTTCCTTTCTATGCTTGCGTTCTTTGACCGTTACCTTTGACTAATGAACGGTTTCCCGGAAGTATCAACTTTCAAGAGGGGAAATGTTTCTGTATCCCATTGCCAGTTATGCCAATGTACTGCCTCAACAATCTTTGTTTGGTGCAACAAATAAATTACTTTTATTACTATATTACGATTAAAAAATTACTTTATTATGATTCAAAATGTCAAACGTCGGAAATTCAATATGAATGTACGTATTTTCTTGTTTACAAATTAAAGCATGTATAATGATTAATGTTTTTTTCGTTAATCCCTTTTCTGTACTTCATGCAATCCACCATTACAGTTTAATGATTAATGACACTTGTTATTTATAATTTAATGCTTAATATTTTGTTAACACATTCAAATCACTTTGTTTAACCCCAGTTTCATCAAGCTCATCATGACACAACGCACGCTAGGCGAGGCACCAAGAAAAGAAAGAGGATTGAAAAAAAGAAAGAAAGAGTAGAGAAACTTGTTTTATTAGATTATGAACAAGAAGCCCTGGACGGTGATAGATTTACGGCGCTTTGGGGGCCGTCCCTCCGCCCAAGCATTTTTTGTTAGTTTACTTAATTCAAAATAGTTACCATGCATATTCGTAGATCACATCACATTCAAAACACTTTTCCCATTGCAGACTCGTGCATTTTTACTTCAAGCTAACAATTTAAGAACAATCGTTTCAAAAATATGGATGGGAGCTCAAATTCATGTTGTCCCCCCCCCCCATAAAAATCTTCTGGATCCACCCCTACCACCCTCTCCTCTCCACCCTCCTTGGGAGACTTCTAATTCAAAGCTCTGAGCGAACAGTTTTAATATTTTCGCATCTATAACACGTCTACATAATAATTTGAAAATGGATATCACGTGCAATCGTGGCGTACGAGAATAGCTGTGTCAATTTACAACTGTTTTATTCAGGTTTTCCGCAACGAATTGGAAGCTACTTTCTCGCTTCTCCGTGCGGTTGCCTTGGACTGGACTTTATGCGTTGGACTGGAATTTATGATCGCGTCGCACGTACATTATATTTAACTATTTACATATAAATTCTGCAAGTGATGTTGTTTTAAAATATTCATTTACATTCTTTCCATATTAATTACTCCAAAGTACTATGAAAAATTATTTTTTATAAGAAATAATATCGTTTTCACAGAGCGAAGTGGCTCAGTGCGTAGCGCGCTGACGTCGCAATCGGGAGGTCCGGGTTCGATTCCCGGGCCGGCCATCCTGACCGGGGTTTTCGTGGTTTCCCTCGGTCATAAGGCGAATGTTGGGATGGTTCAAAAAGTCCGCGATCACCTTTCACCAATATCCCATTACCTTCTAATCCGTTAATAATAATCACACTTCAAGGCGTAACAACCTTGTTGTAATCCAAAGGATACAGCTGAAAAGCTGCTCCTGGAGGAGTTGCACACGTTAATCGTGTGGCGTGGTCAGTAATGGCCTATACGACAATAATAATAATAATAATAATAATAATAATAATAATAATAATAATGATGATGATAATAATGATAACGGGCATGAATGTATTTGTGTATGTTGACTGTGTCGTCCTTTCACCTCTCATTATCATCATGATCATTTCATCCTCTACCCTCAGGGCTAACAACCCTGGGGAATAAAAATCGGACTCGGCTAAATGCCGGTCCCCCAATTAAAGTTACAATCAACGCCACCGCGATAATGTTCCTGAGCCACGGTAAATGCAGGATGGATGCATGCATGCGTGGTCCTAGTTGGCCTAATCGCGAGCAAAAGCAAAAATATCGTGTTCATGCATTCTTTACTTATCTATTTTAACTCAATTTTGTTCTAATTTATAATATCACCATTGTAACAAAATACTTTCGATCCATTTTTCCAAACTTCTGTATTTATTTTGTCTCTCCGATTATAATGTAGTCACCGTAGAATCCACGCACATGCCGACTTTAGAACGACACTACCCGACATCATCTGCTCACGTTGCAAGCCATCTTGCCAGTGAAGTCCTAGAAAGCCATTCTCATCGCTATATGCGAGAACTGCGAGAACTGTTCTAAAAAGTTCAGTTTTGGACCAGGAATAGAATCCTCTTACACCGTCTTTGCAGTAGAATGCAATGTGAGCACTATTGATCAGGAAAATCTGTCGGCCGTTGGCGCCTGAACTCTCGTCCGAACTCGGATCCATTATGAACGTTTCGTCACTTCATCTTAGTTAAATCCTCTGGCCACTAGCAATCATAAATTCAATCTTGATTCCAATTTTCTAGATTTTAAATGATAAATACGTTCTAACTTTAGTTCCACAAGTGGATCTTGGATTTCCATTTTCTGCGTATACTTTGACGTACCATCTGTCGTCAAATATGCATTTTTACTTTCCTGTATACAGACGGAGTAATATACATAGTATAGGAAAAGTGCTGCACAAAAAACGCTGAGAGAAGAAAAATGCTGAGCCCTGATAACGTAAGAGTGGATAAATCCCGTTGCTAATTGAAGGGAAAAAAGTATTTAACACGCGATGTAACCACAATCCAGTTTCGTGGCTCCTTGTACCGAATAACCAACTGACAGCAAAACGTCCGTCCGTCTAAAAGTCTTTGAACGCCACTATCCCCTAAACCGCACGTACGATTTTTTTCAAAATGGATATTCCCCGGTCGATCTAGCTACACTCAAGGCTTCGCAATTTTGAAAAACTTTCTTCAAAATTTGGGGGTACTTTACATGAAGTTACCGGACATTTTCAAAGTTTTTTCAAAAACGGCTCCAATATTCTTCTTTAAATTTCTTGTAAGAGTAGAGTAAAATACACTTATGAAGGTGGCATAGATCCAATTTGCATGGTTAACTAAGAATTTTTGAAAATCGCAAAAGTTTGAATTTTTTGTGGCGTTTCTTTCAAATAAAATTTATTGTCCGTAGTGAGTTCTTTCATTGGGACTGTGCACATTTTTTGAAACTTAGTAGTTTTCGCGCAAAATTGCGAGCAATACGTGCAATTTCTAAAAAATTGCAAAAACAAGATTTTCTTACAAACAGCTCCAAATTTTTTCTTTACACTTTTGGTAGGCGTAGTGCTAAATGCACTCTATACGTTGAGTTATACTCTAAACTGCTCTATTATTTTGTTTTTTTCAAAAATTACAAAAATGTTTTTTTAACTTGTCTCTCACGTCGTTAATATGTGTATTAGCGGCAATTATTTTACATTAATATAGATACGTGTACATGTGCTGTAAATAATGTCAGTTAAAGTTTCTCGAAAACTCAGCCGTTTTCTGTTAAAATTAGCTCACAGTTCCGCATTTTCAGAAACACTCAAAGGCCATTTTCTCCAAAAACCGATTCAATTTTTTTTCTTCGAACTTTTCGAACGTACACAGCTAACTGCCCTGTTTCAGACGACATATAATTAATTTTGCTGTAATCTTTTGTTTTTTCAAAACTTACACAAATGTAATATTTTGGAAATATCTCTCACGTCTTTCATATGCACATTTCCAGCGATTTGTAAACACTATTGCATTTGTGATTGGAAGTACTTGAAATGACTCTATACATAAAGATTTGCGGAAACTCAATAGTTTTCTGAGAAAGAAGGTTCTAATTTCGCATTTACTGTTGCACGTAAACGCCATTTTCTTAAACAATGCTCCAAATTTTTCAAAGTTAATTGCCATTTAGGGCGAGGTTTTACTGTTTTTAATATTCTAAAAATAATTTTTCCGTTCTACTATTATGAAACCGAAAACTTAAGATTTTTTTTTAATGTACTTTGGGTGGCGATAGATGACTGCTGCCAAGAGTATGTGGCAAATAGGAATAGCTAACCGAGACCAATCGAATACGGTAAAGACTGTGCTATTCTGTAGCACCACTAGTTTTATTAGTGGTCTGATGAACAGAACATTGCAGAGTTATTGAAAATGATATCTCGTTAGGTCTAGTTTTGAATAGGGCCCCTCTTTTTATGCAATGCCATATGGTGTTTGACTTATTTCAATTGATTCAAGTTTTATTTAAACCTCGGTGTCATCCAGCCGCGACCTTTCCTTTTCAGTTAACTGAAACATTGCAACCATGTGTGAAGAGCACAGGATAAGACATGAAGTATTTTAAATGTCCTAACATAGAAAACACTTCGTTAGCCAGGTAGTTATCCTGACGCTATAAAAGATACTCGTACTTTCACATTCTCCCCTACTAATGCAAAGTGGCCTTTGATTTAAGTAACTAGTCTAAGAATCCTTGAACAAATTGCACTGCCTACCCATTTCCTGCTGAGTTCACGGTCTTTTGGAGTAATAGTTCTGCCTGTTAGATATGAGGTGGATTGAGAGGTTGATCTGCCGTAAGATGTAGTTACAAAGGATGTCAAATTAATAATGATGACATGGTTCTGGAACAATCCGAACATTCTGAAGTGTGTAAGAAGCTGAAAAGTGGGAGTGTATATTGGTAAAAATCAACTCAAAGTCTAGAATGCCAATGTCACATTGTACAAAATCTATTTTAGGATAAAAGAAGCCAGAGTTTATTTCAGTAAGCTTTATCGTCAAATGAGCGTCAACAATCGTTTACCGATGCAAATAAATTTTCTTTAACTCGGGAACTAAAATAACTATTTTTTCAAATGTTGCTAATCTCCCGCTTTGTTAAATTTATTTTTATTCATTTATTTTAAACACTCACTCATTTATCAACTATTTATAGTTAAAATGATTGGAACGATGTGCTTAGTACAAAGAAATAATTGAACTCGCCACTCTATAAGAGAATGTACATTCTCGTATTATTGGAAACCGTTTCTGCTCATTTAAAAAATTGAAATTATTTCAAAAGCTAACAATGAGGAATTGGTTCCATTCCTTTTAAAAATGGTTGAACACTATTTAAAAATTGATTATTTGAAAAAAGTTGACTATAATCACATTTACATTTGAAATGTCCAATATCATAAGCGAATTTTTGCATGAAAATTTAGTTTGTGTAATATTTAGGGTCGACAATCTCGTAAATCGAAGATTACTTATTTTGGGAATTTAGGTTTGAAAAAAATGTACTTTTGAATTCTGTAGTAAAACATTAGTATAAAATGCAAATGATATGAGGTAAATTCAAAATATCTTTTCTTTGAACTATTAGCAGAAACATATTTTCATTTTCCCTTCTTATTAAGTTACGTATTTGTGCGTCGGAAAACTGAGCATTTTCGCCAGAAAAACTCTTGTTGCCGGGCTCTGGTAACGAAAAAGTGGATAAATCCTATTGCTAAATTGAGAAAAAATCCTCTAAAATGTGGTGTAGCCAGAATCCATGTCTTCTTGGTCCTTCATACCGAAAAATCGCTTGATGACAAAATGTCCGTCTATCAATCCGTCTGTGGCCAACGCTAGCGTCTAAACCGTTCAGCAGATTTTCTTCAAAATCGATATTCCCAAATATAGCTCAATGAACTCGAAGCTTTGGGAGTTTCAAACAGATATTTTGATTTTTGAGTATACTTTACATTAAGCGTCAAAAACATTATCAAAACTTTCTCAAAAATTAGTCTCATGTTCGTTGAAAACGTTTTTTTTTTTATTGAAAAAGTGCAAAATGTTTGGGGTGTCTTCTTGCACCTATAATATTGATGATATAGATTTTTTCCTTAATGAAATTTGTTCCTTAAAGACGTTTCTTTAAATATGTTCGGGTTCATTTTTTCGAAAATATGAGTCGTTTCCCTATAATGTTGGCAATATAGGCATTTTTTTCTCAAAAATTGCTCCGAATATTTCTTTAAATTTTTTCGTAATATGTAATGACAAACGGTCAAAAATTTGGTGCTCGTCACATTTTAGGCTAATGTTTCGTTTTTTAGAAAATTCTATCAAGTGAAAATTTATAAAATATAAAATTGGTGATAGAGATTTTTTCATTACACAAAGTTTTTTGTAAAAAAAATCAGCTCTTTAAAAAAGACATGTACAATTTTTTGAGAAAACGAGATGATTTCGCTTAGTTATTGTCTGAAATTTATGCAATTTCTAAAACTATTTTTTCTTAAAAACCGCTCCATTTTTTAAAATGTCTTCCTTATATGTAATAAGTAGACCTCAGAATTCAGGACAAATGCCTATTAAGTTCCTTTTGGAAATTATGGAAAATAATAGCAGATGTTTAAGAATCATGAAAAAATAGATCCACTGAAAACATCTAATAGTGCCTAAAATGTCCTAAAACTGCTGTTGATGCATATTTTAATATTTCTTTGCGTAAATCTGCCTAAAACAAGTAATTTTGATGTATTATCATCCGTATATACTCATTTTTACTTTCTCGCATTACGAATATTTCGTAAGAAGAGAAAGTTATGTATTCGTGCGCCGGAAAACAGCGAGTTTTTAAAATTTGTTTCACCAAAACGCAAATACTTTCCTGAATTTCCCAAAACGTGAGTGTTGCCTGATCGAATACCCAGACAAATACGCACACCGAAATCTCGCTTCCAGCACCGAATGTCAGGAGCTCTGCGAGTCAATATAAGCACGTTTCACTCCCGTCTGCGATCAGCTTCTAAGCACTTCTAGGCAACTGTGCCTATTCTCGGTGCAGCTGCGTTGTTGACAGGTTGAGAATAAAAAGTGTGAAATAACGAATGAAATGAAAGTGAATAAAATAATATGCTTGTAGTCACTTTCATAATTGAAAAATAGTTGACTTTCCTGAAGCAAAAAGTGCCCAATTTAGTTCTTTGTGATCAGTTTTAGATGCCAGAAAGATTCATTTCTAATTATTTCCATTCTTATCAATCCTTATTTCGAGGCAACAGAGCACGCTAAATATAGTTCAGTCTTTGTCACGTCTAATTATCATCTGTTTTGTCGACTGAAATGCGCTCCAAGAGGCTTTGAGTGAAAGTGTCTGTACTATTTGCCTCCGTCCTATATGTTAGGATGCAGTACATACATGGCTGGCTTGATGCTCAATCGAGTTTTTTATGCTATCAGAATGATGGACCAAGTGCACTGAAAATGGTCGATGCCTATTTTGCAAAATAGTCTCATTGTAAATTTTGTATTGTATTTTGTACTCAATTATACACATTGATTGCAGACCCTTATCGGCTTACCCTTGTAGATACGCAATAGTAACTCAGATTATTTTTTTGTTTATTTCACTAATCTATTAATGGTGTAGACGTCTCTTTCCGACGCCAGACACACAATGACATCCATATATATTCAAAATTTATTCATGACACCTTAGAATATACTGTGACCTTCCAAATAAGTGTTTTGAAATTTTCTCTCCTGACCTACATTATCGCAGATATAAAAGGTTTCCGTGATTTTATCAGTAATCCTCATAAAGCTTCAAACTTCCACGGTTTTTTTTTTTTTTCCAACACGAGTGTCAAATCTCACTTGTAAGATAATGTGACGGGAGGGAATTTCTAATCCCGAGCTGCAAAACTGACAACTTAAGAAAGTCCCTAAGTTACCTCTCCCATCTCCTTCAGGACACTTTCAAAATATTGTTTATTCCCAGACACACACGGTGGGACTGTATAGACGGACGGAAATTGCGTCTTTCACAGACGTTTTCTCGTCTTCTCCTATCGCCCATCGCGTGTTCTCGCAATTAAGTTTGGATTGGCCGTGAGAAAGCATCTGTGTCAGCGGCAGGAGCAGCCCCGGGGGACATTCGGGGACGGGTGATACGGCTCGGGCTCCCCCTGCGCAAAGAGCCACCGCCCGCGACAACAGAGTCAGTTCCTCGCAGGTCGTGCGTGCCCCTTTCCCCCCTTCGGGCTTAACATTGGGGGTCAGCATAACCATCATATGCTTTGTTTCGTTTGGCTTCATCTTCATCTTCTTCGCTGTCGTAGGTTTTGTCTTCTTCACTTACTTCGTCGCCTTCTCCTTCTCCTTCTCCTTCTCCTTCTCCTTCTCCTTCTCCTTCTCCTTCTCCTTCTCCTCCTTCTCCTTCTCCTTCTCCTTCTCCTTCTCCTTCTCCTCACCCCCACTTACCCCCACCCCTCACCCCCACTTACATGCACTGCACTACCACACATGCCGGGAGACCGGTCGGGAGCTTAGAGCATGTACCGGCGGTGCCCTGTTGGTGGGAGATACCTTGCCGGGGAAACCCCCTCTAGTCGACGGTAGGTCGGCGCCGGATCTCGCCATACAGTGGAGGAATCACCTCGCCACTTCTCGTGATATAATCATCCACTACACTAACAGGACTAATGACCTTATTAATTGGCGTGCCCGAATCTTTAACAATCATTCAATCAACGAACAGCCGCTAAGGGCTAACATAGGAAACTACCCCTAAGGCCCGATACACACGGTTGCTTTTGGCGAAGGCGTTCGGGAATACTAGGGAATACGCTCATGTACACCGCAGCTCTCCTGCACCAAAACCTCTTAGACCCGTAACTTTGGCGCATTTTTTTTCGTGGGAGATTGCGGTGTTTTTCCCCCACTGGATGGAGAGATCTGGCACCGAACTTCACTTGGTTTGCTATCTCCCGCCAGTGAGGCACCACCCCAGACGGGACGAACTCACGACTTTTCTCCCGACATGTGCGATTGTGTGGTGCCTTTAAGTGTGTATGTAAGGGCTGGGGATAGGACAAGGGAGAGCAAGAAAAGATCGAGCGCCATCTACGGCCCGTTTGTTAGAGAACTGCTCCGGCCTTCGCCTGAGGGAAATTAACGATCAGAGCTGTCAGCGGCTAGAGGTCTCGTTCAAACCGCGACTGGATTTGATCCAACTGTGTAGTTAGTGTCGAACACCGTGCCACCGTCGGGACTCGAACTCGAGAATCTCCCAATCAGCGGCACTGCAGTGTCATCAGTTGTTGCCTTTGAACGACCTAAGTCAATCCAACATATTTTGTCTAGAGGAATCAAGTAATCAGGGATAATAAACTTGATGTACAGATATAATGCGGTACATCGGTTTCGAGATTTCAGCGGAATTACGCCTTTTCGGGTCCCCTGATACAGAAAATGTACGTGAGTTCTTTCTGCCCTACCGTTTGTTTGTCCGTCCGTCTGTGAACAACACGAGCGTCTAAATTATTCATAGTATTTTTCCAAAATGGATATTCCCTCGTCGGTCTGGTTCGACCGAGAAGAGGATTGCGGCAAAACTGAAAATACAGCACAAACCGAAGAGATAAGAAAACTAACTAGTACGAGAACGTCTCCTGCAACATCCTGTAACATAACTAGTTTTACTTTCTCGCTACCACTTACGCAGTAGAGAGAAAGTTGTGTCATGTTGCGGGAAAAGCGGCGAATTTTCGGTAGAGAAACTAATAATGTCGCGTCCTGGAAAAGAACAAGTAGACAAATCCAGTTGCTAAATTTAGAAAAAAAATTCTATAACATATGTAGCCAGTATTTGTTTTGTGGAATTCTTGATACCGAAAAATCGATTGACGCCAAAACGTCGGTCCGTGAACAACTCTAACAAATTGATCTTATTCAATCGATATGGCAGTTGTCGCGCATCCTTGAATTTGAAACTGATTTTTTAATATTTTGAGGCGGGGAGTAGTCTACATGAAGCCCTTCGGATATTTTCATTTTTTTTTTAAATGGTCCTTTTTTGTATTAAATGTGTTCTTGGATAGTGTAAAGGACGTTTAAGAGAATGGTGCAGGTCTCGTTTCCATTGAAAACCTTGATTTTTTGAATATTGCAAAAACCAAAATTTCTTTGGTGTCTTCCTTTATCTAAAATATTAAAGATAATGAGGTTGGGCAATTAAAAATTTTTGTTAGACTTTTTTCTTAAAAAAAAACAAACAAAGGCTCCATCTTTTTTGATGAAGTTATGTCGGTAGGTAGTCTAAAGGACGTTTAAGAACGTGGTTCAGGTCTCATGTGGGTTGAATACCCTGATTTTTGACAATTAAAAAAAAATTTCGAGTCTTCCTCCAACTACAATAATTGTAGAAAAATGTATATTTATAATTATAATTTTTAATAAGGAAATGTGTTCATCGAAGAAGGATCTTCAAATTAAGCACACTTTTAAAAAATATGAGTATTTGTTGGGAAATTTTGTGTCAAAGGCAATTTTTATTTTCTTTAAACAATTTCTTCTCAAAAATAGGATACATTTTTTGATAACATTTTGACCGTAAATAGCGAATAGGACGCTTAAGAGAATGGTGCAGGTTGAACTCTTGACCTTGAAGTGCAGCAGTGTTTAAATTGATTAGCAAAATACTCAGCGTTGGCCGGGCTTTCTACATAGACAATTAACGTGAGAGATGAAAAAGACCGATTTCATATATAAACCATAGTGTTTACCAGTCAGACGGTCGAAATCATTAGATCAGCAGTACCGTAGCGGACGCGGCCCAGAACACCGCAGGTTCGAGTCCCGCCTTGGGCATGGGTGTATTTGTGTATGCCTATGTGTTTGCCGTCCTTTCATCCTTAACTATCATCATCATCTCATCGCACATACACCCGGGGCTAACATCCTTGAGTGATAAAAATCGGGATACAGCTGAAATGCTGATCCCCCCTCCCAAATAAAGATACTTGCGACTGCTGAAGCAGGATGCAGGCCTGGTCCCCGTTGGCCTATACGCGGAAAACAAACAAACATTGTGTTAGAAATTATGGGTTTTAGTGTAATTTGTTCACGTTTTCATACAATACTATAATTTCCTGTCATTTAATTTTACTTTGCTATTAGATTATTTTTTTCTTTCCCACTGTCACTGACCTCTAACGAAAGTGTCAGGTACCAGTTCGGCTCACCACTACTGGCCTCTGGCGGAATATATTGCGAACGAATCTGCTCTCAGCGAGAGGCGAAAAATAATGATCTTGGTGCATTTACCAACATATTATGTAAATTATTTATTTTAATAAATATTATGTGTGTTGAATTAGTCTTTATGAGCATTTGCAAGCACACAGCGCCAATCGTGGAAAAGACCCTGTAAGAACTTCGTATCTATTTATTCACTACTTTTCGTGCATCAGTGTCGTTGAGTGTCGTTTTATTAGCGTAGATTAGTGCGAACGCCCGCCGAGAGGCGGAAGCTGCGAGGAGGGTGGGCGCGGCCTTGCGCAAAGCGATGGGGGCGGGGTGGCGTCTCTCCCACGCAGGCTGGGAGCGGCTCTCCAGCGGCCTCCCACGCACTCGCTCCCACCCCCGCGATTCCATCTGCGGCCGGGCGGCGCTTTCTAACGCGCCGCCTGCAACACAACGGCGGAGGCCGCTCTAGTGATGATGCTAATAATAATAATAATAATAATAATAATAATAATAATAATAATAATAATAATATTTTACATTTTGCTGACTGACTCATAACATCTTTAGTCCGGCATTATCAGACAACTCCTATCATGAAGGACACAACCAACTCGTAAAATTTATACATCAAAAAGTTGCTGTTAAACACGGGTCCAGATTCCTTTTGCCCTATTAACTGATTAATAAAAAGAATAATAATAATAATAATAATAATAATAATAATAATAATAATAATACTTCACTTTACGGTGAATTTGATATAGCTCCCACCGGCGGAGATAACTCGTACCAACACTTATTGACAAACGCATGGTTGTGACCGCCAGATTTTAGCGTTGAAGAATAGACGCCAGGTTTTTGATGATAGCTTTCTAATTAACCAATTAGAATATTGGTGCAGACAGCGTCACGACTTAACACGATTGCTTACTTGCGGTCGAATATTGTTATCAGAAATCGAACCAAGGATCGATGTCTACGACTGGTTGATAAGGCGCTCGCCTGCAGCTGTTACCGCTGCAGTGACTCTGACCAAAAGATACGGTGGTTCGAGTTCCCCTAACAGCAGCTTTTCGACACTAGCCACGTAGCTAGGTCGAATTCATCCGCTGTCTAGCGACCGGTTTTTTTCATTGGAAGTTTTAAGTAGTTTCTGCGATCAACACCAGGCTAAAATCGGAGCAGTATCCCAGCAAACGGGACACAAGCCGCGTGCGATCTTTCCTACATCTTCCTTGTCCTATTCTCACCCCTGTCTACACTTACACACACTTATATCACCTCACTATTGCACAAGCCGGAAGACCGGTCAGGAACTTAGATTTTATTCCGGTTGTGGCGGTGCTTGGAGATTCCTGTTTGTGCCCCGCACCGTCGTTTTGTTTGACATCTGATCTAGCGGAAGAGGTACACCACCACCTCCAACTAAAAAACACACACTACACTTGTGGGAATGAGCATTATTGTGCCCGGAAACAAGATGAATCAATCAAGCCATTTCTGGGAACGAAACGGCCTTCTGCGAGAAGTGATCGAGAGAATGGCAAATGGAAGAAGAATAAGAGCAAATGACGTTTCAAGAGATTACTCGTCGAGGAAGAAAAGGAATTCGCGAAGCTAAAAGATATTTGCACACGATCGGCAGTAGTGAAAAAAATCAATTGTGATGATCTATCAGAACCTGCGTTGTGTTAACGATGCCAATGCTCAGTTGATAACACGTTAATTATCACCACTCTTACAGGACATTTATGTAGGACTACTGATTTCTTTTCTAAGGTATTTTGAACCTTTTTATCGTCTGAAACTTTCATCCCTGTGGAAAGGGAACCGTGCGCCGAAAAAGTTCGTTTCAGAGGGGCGACACACTGCACGAGGGGGCCAGACGTTCACCATTCACTCGCCAGACTTGGGCGCGCGACGTGACAAAACGCGATCGTCCTCTGGCACTGATTGGGAGAAAATAGAAGAAAATTAGCTTCCTTCAATAAAAAGAGACTAGCGACCAACAGCGGGACGTATTAACAGAAGCAAATCAAAGCCATTCGGACTCCCGGGGAATAACAGGGATATGGCGACAAAGACGTGCTCCCGAATAAGTTGAAAAAATGGAGGAAAAATGTAACTACTTATGCAACATTAATTATTAATACATTACATTCATTTTCTAAAATTTTATGTTAAAATATCTCCGGGTTTTGAGGGGTAGCAAAGGAATAAATCCTGAACGTTTTCATTTTTTTTATTCTTTCCGGGAGGACACAGATGACCACACATTTTTCTCTTTCACTTCTTATCTTTTTCTATTTTTTTAAAGAAACAGTTCAACTATTTCTGTGTTCCTAGTATTGCACAACTGTTCTCTTCATCGATAGATGTTGCAACGTGTGATGGGGCTATAAAAGGACTTCTTAGTTTCCATGGAGTGGATAAGCATAGCGAAGTTGTTTTGAATTTTCCTATAAACATCCGGTAAGAATTGAGAAACGAAACCGTGAATATAGATTAAAAAAGGTTTTAATAATAAAAGTCCTACACTCTGGAATAGTAACTTCTTGCCTAAACAAATTTGGAGCAAAAAAACTGCGCTGCAGTCCGTTACTGAACCCTCTTACTAGGCTAGTGTTAAAAATAGTTATAAAAAACAATTCTTTATTTATTCTCTGATGACGCTAGAACCAAATTGAGTTTAGGTGTAACATCCGCATGCTTGAAACACTCCCACAGTCTAATGAGTGAGTGTGAGAGTGAATGACAATTACTATGCTCATTAGTTCCTTAAGTGGAGTGCTTGTTGCTACCGGAAGGCATGCATGCGTATTTGTTACTTTAATAACTTGTGAAAATTACTAGTAGTTTATTAACCGTGTACTTTGGACGTATCCTTACTCACGTTCAAAATGTTGTGAGGGCGTAAGGAAATGTTATTAACTTGGCTTCTGAACTTCATTGGAATGTAAGGAAGACGTATCTCAGGAGAGAACCGAGCCCCCAAAAGTGTGTTTATTGATTAAAAAGGTTTTGTCCAATTTATCGAAGAAAGAAACATTATCGCACTATCTTTTGACTGAAATATTTTCGTGAATGAGCAAGGAAAATCTTTATGCCCGGAAACGCGGTGTTTGCACAAAACAAGAAACGAAAGGATAGGGGTCGTCCATAAAGTAAGTAACTGTTACTAGGGGGAAGGAGATTTTAGTCAGCATTTAGCTGCGTTTCATAGGGGTAGAAAGCGTTAGTTTAGTTTTACGTAAAACTGATATTATTTTATTAATTTGTTTTTTGAATAAATAAATTAAAACATTACGATATATTTGTTACAATAAACAAAAATCCTTTTTTCATAAATGACCTATGGATTGAATCTGATTGAGAAAAAAGCTCAAGTGGATATATAGCATATTCTAGAATTCAATTAAATTGGCACAGTAGATTCTCATTCAATGTAACATTCCACGATTTAAAGTAAACAAAAAATAAAAGTTTAGTTTACGAATTCTTAGCCAAAGTTCATTTAAAACATTTTTGTCACTTTCTGTATAATTAACCTGTAGCATAGACATATAGTTCTATATGTCTGTGACCTGCACGAACAAGAGCACATTGGAAATGGACCAGACAATTGTTTTGTTGAGTTCATTTCATTATTTGGGCCAGAGACTTCAAATGGAAGGCAGATACCTTCTCAAAATACCTTTTAGAGATCTTTCAGCCGAATGAACATTCTGATGTCGACACTGAAGAAAATGCAGATAGTGAATTTGAATAAATCGAATTTGTTACTAAAAATAATTAGTAAGATAAGAACGAATATTAATGCCAAAAAGGCTCCTGGCTTTGATGTTATCACGGGCGAAATTCTGAAACAGTTATCAAATAAAAGAATAGTAATGCTAGTTTATTTGATCAATGCAGTCTTTAGACTAAAATATGTTCCTAGTATATGGAAGGAAGCTGAAAGCATTGTGATCCCCAAACCAGGAAAATTGCCCAAGGAAGTTACATCTTATAGGCCAATATCCTCGCTGCCCATTCGACCTCGCGACCTTTGCTGATGATACAGCCCTGACGGATGCGCACTCAGGCGCCCAGGAGGCCACAGACATACTACAAAATGTTTGAAATCAAATACACTCTTGGACAAGAAATTGAAAGATCAAATTAAACGAGTCACGTAAACGTTACAAACAAGAGAATCGTAAGCAACCCTTCCCTCATGTTAAATGGCCTTCAAGTACCTTACGTAAACAGTGATAAATGCTCAAGTATGACGTTAGGTACTAAACTGCAAATATTTTGAATCTTGAAATGAATTTGAATCATTATTTCAACAATTTTATTCCAACCTATCATTTACAACGTATGAATTATAAACACTTTAATTTTTATTAAGTGACTATTACGTTTTCTATTTATAATTAATAATTTACACGTAAGGTAAGAAAATACTCTATTGTTGTGTTCCCTTACTCAAATTGTCAGCTTTTAAAACAGGGGACATCTAATTGATATTATTTAAGGAAATAAGGATGTCTTTCCGGCCTGGATAGCCGAGGTCGCTAAGGCTGAAGGGTCGTAGCTACCTCGGGTCGAAGGATCGCGGGTTCGAAACCCTCCTCAGGCCTGAATGTTTGTGTTGTCCCTGTGTGTTTGTTCCTACAGTTTAAACAATCACGGTGGTCGCTATATGACCAAGACGTTAAAAAGTGATCTTAAAAAGTAAAACCAAAAAAAAAAACGCTTTATTACATGGGGCACCTTCTGAAATTTTAAGGAAGGGAATAGCCCCTCTACGGCGTTGGCTGGCCCGTGCCGTCGCCGCGCCGTCGCGAAGGAAAAGGCGGATCCGCGTTCCAGATCCTCGCTCGCCTCCGCGCTGTCGCCCTCCCTTTCTCTCGAGCACATTCTCTTCGGTCCGACCCATCTCCATCTCCTGCAGCGGCCTCGTCGGAGCGCCCTCGCCCCCTCAACCTCGCTGCAGGGCCACGACCCGCCTCCCGAAGCCAAACTTTGGAACGATGCTTTTTAGGGGAGACGCTAATTTTATATTAGCACAAAAATAAATGACACATTTTTATATAGCTTTTTTTTTTTTTTTTCATTTTCGTCGATTTCGACTAACAAGTCATATTTGTACCTTTTTCCATCATTTTTAAAGCATTTTCACTGATTCCATCGGTTTTACTGATACACTCTTGAAATAATATATATGAGAAGCTACAAATGATTCTGCTAATTTCAAAACGTCTCTTGCCCACTTTGTAAAACTTACGGCGAATCATTTTAGCAAAGCTAATATTTTGCTCATCATATTGAAAAAATTTGTAGAGGAGACAGTTTAAAAATGATTCGGGGACAAGAGACACTTAGAAATTGAACAGAAAGGACAAGATATATTTTCGTATTGAACAAATTGGACGAGATATATTTTAATGCTCAATAATATTGACAAGGCATTTTATAAGATAAGAAGTAAATAATTAATCAGATAGTTCAAAATGTTATTTGTTTAGTCTAACAAAAACGTAATAAGATTTTAATGAAAAAATTGCATTTGAGGGTAGAATTTTCATTTCACCATCAATAAATCAGAAAACTCAAACATTATCAACGTCTTTCATGAGGCCACCCTCCTCTTTGGTTTCTGACTCTCCCTCAGACATTTTTACACCAATTACAATACTTTTGTAGATACAGATTTTTGGCTTGTTCTACGAATTTTTTCCGAAGTGCATTTCAAGCAGTCGGTTAACATCATTTTTCTTACCAGGGGTTACAGCTCTCCCAACTTTGATTTTGACAGCACTGTTAATATCCATTGACTGTTAATATCCATTGACTGTTAATATCCATTTGGACATCCACAAACGATCAAATAGGTCACTTACCCTTGAAGCTGTCGTATGATAACGAATCGTTTGCTTGCAGCAAAACGGAAGTGTCATTTCCAGATGGTTTCATTAAAATTTGGGCCGATGTCTTCCAATCAAAAACATCAAACTCATTGACAGATTTTAAAACTCTTCCATGATTTTCAAAGACAATGTAATATTCTTGAGGTCGTATAATAATGTATATATTTTTACGTTTCTTTCAAATACGTCAAATATTCTGTCAGGAGGTACTAATGAGTGACTTGCGACCGGAAAATGTAAGTTTAATCCTTTTATGTTTTTGAAGTGTTATTTATTAACCAAATTATCAACATAAAAATAAAAATTGAATTTTAGTTTTGACCACCGGCTCCATCTGCAAAAAGACGAACGTAGCAGAATCCTTCCAGGCATATGATGCAAAGTTTATGATAAAGAGCGGACGTTCTCTGTACTGATCGTTTCTTGGTGTCTGCTTCAGTCCAAGTGAATATTGTTACCTTATCCTTACTCAGTTTCCTTTGGACGAGGCTTCACAAACGGTGAAATTGTACATACAGAATTGTCAACTGTAATAGTGGACTCGATATAGCAGCTTCGGAAATACCAAGTTCTTTCGACAGTCAAAAGTAAATGTTATATCATCATCATTTTCTTGTTTAAATAACAAGTAAAAGTAAATGTGATTTGAAAGTTAACAAACTTTTTGTGTTATTAAATACCGAATTTATTTCATTAAGATAATGCAATAGTTAAAAAAATGAAGGAAATAATACATTAAATTAAAAAAGTAATTTCTCTCAAAATATTCGAAATTTTATTTTATATTTATCATCATCGAATTGTGTTTCGCCTCGGGTTCTTACGATCCAATTTTGTGATACAAGATATTCCTATTGTGGATAAATAGTACTGACGACGCTCGTTTTTATGTTAAATACCAGTGTAAGTGTTATTCCATATGAATAATTAGACATAATTTGTACTACTTGTGATGTTAAAAACGTAATAAAACTCTTAAATTTATAGTTTACAGTTAGAATATCCGTCTGTTTTCATTGACTGTTCAGAATATATTCATTGAAGAGAAAATTGTGAATGCACTTATTTTTTACAACTTTGTAAATATACAAAAGTTGGATTCGCTTAATAATATACGAAACAAACTGTATACATTACAATACGAGTAGTGTGCAATAATAGGCTACATACCCTGCCCTTTTCTGTATCTCTCAAAACCTCCTTCATCTTTGTCCTCTAACTTCCACCTCACCTTACCGTGAGCATTCCTCCTTTTCCTCATTATTCTTTTCTCAAAACTCGACAACTCTCTAATACTATATCCTCCCAGTTCCTTCCAAGCCCTCTTCCATCTCACAGATCTTACTTTTTTCTCCAATATTTAGCTCTAGTTTCATTTCCTAACAAATATCTTGCTATCCTTCACCTTTTACTTACGTATCCCTTTTAAATAATTTGAAATATCATCCAACTAAAAAATTGGTATACATTTGTTATGAGATGAGTGTCTTAGATGAGTGTCTGTTATGAGATGAGTAAATTATATAGCAATGAAGCAATTATAAATGACATCATCAATATCTACAATAATTTGTCATATAATAATGTAGACAATTATTTTACAGATACCATTCCATAAAGAAATCTAAGGTAACACACTGGTAGAATCAAGTGCTAGGGAATCAACTAAACTCCCTCTTCAAGAAAAACAGTTTCTCATAGCAACATAAAAAATATCTCCATAGACGTATCTCCATTACTTAGTATCTTATAACATCCCTATAATTACCCAAAAGTATTCAGACAAAAAAACTAAAATCTATAATAGACCTCTGTGTAACTAAGCAAAAAACTTCACTCAAAGTCCAAGAAATTTTGAGCAAAAGGGTAGATCTGACCATTAAAGATTTAGAAAAAGCACTTAAGACAATAAATCCAATAAGCCACCTGGTCCGGGAGATATACCGGCAGAAATTACTGAAATATGGTCCTATAAAACTGCACCAAATGCCTCAAACACATGTTTCAGGTGCATGAACGGAGAAAATCCTCCTCAGAAGCTGACGAACGTCTTACCAACCACAATCCATAAGAAAAGGATCTAGAGACAATGAAACAAACTACAGAGGAATAGCAGTTATTGGATCTATAGGTAGACTGATTATATGCAAAATAATACGAAATAAAAATAGAGAAGAAAAAAGGAAAAAATAGAGAGGATAACAATGTGGTTTTTACTGCCGGCAGGTGGTCATAGACAATATAATTAATTTAAAACAACTTATAGAAAGAGAAACAAGGAGAGTGTAGGGAAGTTCATCTGGGTTTCATTGATCTTCAGAAGGCGTATGACAATGTACCGTTGCTAAGCAGTATGAAGAAATGGATGGACTTCAAATCAGTGAAAACTTAATTGGAGCACACAGGAATCTATATAAGAATAACACTCTCAGATTAAGTTCTACAGCAGGCTCTCGGATCCATCCCAGTCAGCAAAAGGTCTGCGACAGGGTTGCTGTCTTTCTCCAACACTGTTTAAAATATATCTGCATCAATTTTGCAGGCAGTGGGAGAAACAATGCAGAGTAGTAATGGAAATGACGATCGAGGAGGAGATAATTGTTTACGTTATATTTTGCCGATGACAGTAGTAATTTGCAGAAGATGCTGATGCATTTGAGTTCTATGGATCCGTAAACTCAATGAACACTTTTTTTTAAAAGCAGGACTAAATATTAATATGGGCATCTGAATACTGGCAGTGGTAAAAATGAAATAGTAAGATCTCTTGAGGAAAAGGGAGGAAAAATGGAAAGGGGTAAACAAATATAATACCTTGGTGTACTTTTTACACCAATAAGGGAAATAGCCATGACGAAATTGAGCAAGACGAATAAGCTTGGGGAGAACGCTGACACGAAGTTGACTAAACTCTGTCTTATGGAACAAAACCATCACTAACACTACTAAAGACGTTTTACTCCTCGCTAGTGAAGAGTGTTACAACATACGGTGCAGTAGTCTGGGAGATCGATATAAGAACAAAAAAAGCGGAAGCTGCTGCCCTTGAAATGGAGACTAAAAAATGGCGTAGAAGCTGCTGTTATAGCAGGCATTTGACAGAATCAGGAACGACGATATAGAAAAAAAATGGATGTCAAGAAATCTATCCTTGACGAAATATGAGAAAAAACAAATCGTCTGTACGGTCATGTTATGCGAATTGACAGACGAAAGATGCGCCAAAACGAGTCCTGAAATGGGTGCCGACAGAAAGACAGAAGAGAAGGAAGACGCAGACCTTGCATGGCACCAGGGAGTGCAGAGGCTATGACGGCAGAGAAAATAGCCAAGAATGATCTATGGTCCAATAGAAGAGGCCATGAGAGACTGAGATCCGGAGAAAGAACGGCGACAGCTGTAGAGCAACTCATATATTATAATATATATTATATATATATAGTATA
>BOPP01000267.1:280674-322173 GCA_017312745.1 Gryllus bimaculatus
TATATATATATATATATATATATATATATATTCAGACTTACGTATGACACATTCACTTTCAATTTGTCTTCCCAAATTATATACTGAAATATATATTATACATGTGTTCAAATTTCGAAAGGATATAAAATTATTTGATGCATTGTAAAGAACCAAAAAAATTAAGATTATTTAAAAAATATTTAGCCAGACGCAAAGAATCAGAAACTAGCTAGGCCCAGAAAGTTATTGCCTACATTCTCGCCCTTACTTCATGAGAAGAGAAAGTATTGTAATCGTGCATCGAAAAACTGGAAACATTTTCGACAGAAAAACCGCTTACTGCCGGGCCCTGGTAACGAGAAAAGAGATGAATCTTGTTCCTCTGTATAATAAATTACTTCCTCTAACATATTGTGGAGTCAGAGATCCGCCACAAGCCAAGACCCTACTCAAAAGTTCTTGTTACATAAAAATTCATTGACGTCAAAACCTCGGTCAGTCCGTCCGTCTGTGGACAACGCTAGTTCAGCCAACCGTTTAGCCAACATTATTCAAAATTGATATTTCTCAATCAATTTAAATCAACTCAAGGCCCTCTGAGTTTTTTAAAAGGATATTTTTTTTATTTTTGGAGGTGCTTTATATGAAGTATTGCTCCGAATTCTTTTAATAAACTTTGTCGTTGGAGAGCTTAAATACACTTAAGAGAATGATGCAAGTCTCATTTTCGTTAAAATCCTATTTTTTTAAAAAAAATTTAAAAAAATCAATATTTTTCAACGTTTTCCTAAAACTACAATATTGATGACAAACATTTTTTTCCTACATGAAATCTATTCTTTAAAGACAGTTCGTGAAATATAAACTGTTTTAAATCTTTTAAAATAATTTTCTAGAAATCGACTTCAAGTTTTACTTTCTCGCAATTGCTAACAAAAGAAGTATGTCGAAAAACGGCGAATTTTTGACACAATAACACTTATTGTCGGACTCTGTTGATGAAAAAGTGGATAAATCCAGTTGCTAAATACAGAAAAAAGTATCTATCATGTGGTATAACCAAGTTCCATGTTTTGCGGGTCAATCACACCGCAAAATCGATTGACGGCTGTCCGTCTGTGCACAAGGCTCGCCCCTAACGTCCCTGGTTTGTGCTTGCGAAATAAATCTTAACACTAAAAATTAATTGCATAAACGACTACTATGTACCATGTAAAAATATTATTGGCATTTGGAATATGGTGACAAACCCGATCCCCACAAAGGTTCCTAATTAATGTTTCGTCTGGTCAAATAAAAACAATTAAGGTATTTGGCATTTATACCTTAGAAGACTAAGAGCCAAGAGCCTACTCTGAAGCCTATCCGTTCGAGAGGGTAGGAAGAAGAATGAGGTCAAGGGAGAATTTCAGAATTTAATCCCAGAAAAGTCTATAGGAGAGAGATTTAAGCAAATTCTGAACTTTCACAAAATGAGGATTCCGCCCTCCACGATGGAATGAACAACTTGTCCTCTTGCTCCTCCTAATTAGACGTTCCACCAGGAACATCTTCCGTCCCGGATGAAGAAGATGCAGAGGGCATGTTTTGCCCTGTGCATATTCAGAGAGGTGTAGGAGGATTATAGATGATGTGTCTAAAGTGTTCACTCAGGACTCTATGCTGGTGAGAGAAACGTTTCTTATACATGTGACTTTTGTCGCACTTGAATTTATAGACTATTTCCAAGTCATGCATGACAATTTCTTACATATAAGATATTAAACTATTATTTTTTTAAAACTCTACTGAGTTCAATATATTTGCAGTTTTCCCATTCTGTTTTACCCATTTCTTCTAACACGTTTGCGAGGAGCTCACATTAGGAAACCTTTTATAAATTCAGAAAATGTAATAATTACGAAACTTTTTTTTCAACTTCTTGAAATATAATATAATATAACATTTATATAACTAAGTAAAGTATGCATTGCAAATATTTTGATTTAATTGCGCGGAAAATTGGATCGTCTCCTGTATTATTTCAGTAGTATACATGCCTTTGCGGCATTCAAACGTAACCGATCTTTATAAATGAGGTCTCTAAGGGAAGAGAACTACTCAGAGACGTGACGAATTGCACTTTGAATTTCAAAATATGGCGGATTTGTTTTAAAAAAGCTTCCAGGGATGTCAAATGCAACCCGCAACCCTCAATCAGCTATATCATTAAATTACTCCTAAACGAAGCGTTTTAGGACCTTCAAAATTCTGAATCCAATGTCCCCAAAGTGTACTTCAACCGTTTTTCAATAAACAGGATAAGATATTCTTGAACATTCTATTGAATTTTGCTGGTTCGGCAGTTATTGATACTACCAATGCCACCTACAGTATAACCCCCACCTATAGTATAACCTAGTGCCGATGGCCATCTTTTTGTCGTCACCTTCAGAAGTCTTAGATTCCTCTTCCTTATACTATTTACGCTTTCTGTGTACACCGTGGTTTGCGCAGACTGACGAGGTTTATTTGCGTTATTATTTATTCAAGATTCGCTCTCGCAGCAACACCTAGAAGTACTATTTATAATTGCTTGAATCCGATGAAGATTGTTTCTTAAGGGTGTAATGAAAACATTCATTTAACATTTTGCGGAGGTCTACAAGTGCTGTGTACCTAATTGTGGAGGGATGTGTGTGTACAGTAAAGAATGAAGAAGGGCCTTGATAGATTTGGTTTGTGTTTTACCAGTGCCAGTATTTTCGTTATCAGCAGTGATTCGGTAA
Organism: Gryllus bimaculatus; assembly: GCA_017312745.1. Lineage (NCBI taxonomy): Eukaryota > Metazoa > Arthropoda > Insecta > Orthoptera > Gryllidae > Gryllus > Gryllus bimaculatus. The sequence goes on from BOPP01000267.1 coordinate 283,425, forward strand.
AACTTTCAAGTCAGCGTGTTCAGTGATGTAGATTTATCAAGAGTAAAAGGTTTTCTTACTATTTTGTGGGTATCACGAAAAGCGAAAAGCTGTCAAAGGAAATTGAATAATTACTTCAAATGTTTTTAGGTGTTACTTTTTCGAAGAACTTATCAATATATTACTGAAAAACCTTTATTTAAAAATTGTTTCGTATATCAATTGCATTGTTTGTATTTTTTGATATTCTGTAAGTTCGAAGTTATATTTACACATTTGTTAACAAATAAACACGTTTCATTAACAACGTTTGTTCTTAATGAAAAGGGTAGGGAAATGGTTAGGCACAGGGTGGGGAATAACATGCGAGAGTTCTGGCACAGTACGGTAGTTTAAAACTATTCGAAAATAAAATGGGGGCCTAGAGTTGATTACTTTCCTCTACAATTTTTTGAAAGAATTAGTCGTTTTCTCATAACTTTTGCATGAAGTTAAAGCAATTTATTTTCTTTAATCCCAAAACTACTCCAAATTCTTTCTTTGTTTTTTCACAGATAAAACAAGGGTCGTTTAAAATATTAATGGAGGTCGCATTTTCGTTGAACTCTCTGAATTATCGAAAATTGCAAATTGCAAAAGATCAAACAATCCAAAAATTGGCCATTCTCAAATAATATACAGGACGTGTGTATAATAAATAATACGTAAAAATTATCTAGTTGGTTATTAATATACGGAGGTATCGCCACGGAAGCATCGAACGCATGACTTTACCATGACGACCTGTTTGCTGAAACCAAGGAACTAATAATAATATTAAAGATATTTATAATAAACATATCAATATTAAGGACACTAATTTATTTTTTTCTCAGTCTTTGAGCAAAGGGGTCAAAGATTGTTATAGGCAAACCGTTCCAGTCTCTAATAGTTCAATTCGCAAATTAATATTTTCCAACGTCCGTTTTTTGAATTCTTGTCTAAATTTTGTGGATCTGATCCGCTTTGCCGAATTGTGTAACTTTCTCAAATCGACTTTCCACGCTCAAAGGCGTGTGTATGCTTTATAGCATATAGACCTGACTTAAAACTTCTACTTTCGGGTGACCAACTTACTCCTTTCTTCCCTAAAAAATAAATTTGATGATCTAGGCTGGATGTATTCTAGATTCCTTGCCTGCTAAATTCTCTCACAAAATAACGCGCCATATTCTTATTATGGTAACACAAAAGAACAATACGCTAGACCTTCGACTCTCACTGTACTCTTTTTCAGAACCGGTAAAAAAGGTAAACATTCCATGCTTTACAGTTGGCACCACACTGAAAAATTCATTCCTGGCAGAAATTTTAGCACAGTTATACACTTTTTTCGAGTATTTCGGCTGACGAGCTGTGCGGAACACTGAAAAAAGGTTCAATTACATTTGTGTAACTAAATTCTGTCTTATGCGTGTTGTGTGTAGTACAAGTGTTAAGATTGGGGCGTGTCCCTGCGTGTCAGGGTGGCCGCGCTCTCTAAGGCGCCAGACTCAAAGATCCCCTTGCCTAAAAATTTAGGTATGAGAATTCTGGTCCTCTCTGAGGGCGTGGGTTCGAATCCCACTCCTGACAACTCTTTTAAACATATTATTACCGTTAATATGTCTATGTCGTTTGCCGAGCTGTGCGTAACACTGAATAATGTGTACCGATTTCTCACATTCAACCCTTACGGCAACGATGTCCCTACCAGTGGCTTGTTTTCCCACGCCACAGTCATGGAAATACTCAAGTCCCACATCCAACGACAAGGGCTTATTATTATTATTATTATGATTATTATTATCATTATTAATATTATTATTATAATTTACTGCTTCGTACAGTGTTGAGAAGAATGATGGTTTTCGTTTTAAAGTTGTTCTTCAGGTTTTTATTGTAATTAATAGTTGTTGTCTTCCCGGCAACTATTACCTTATCTTATTTCTTGTTCTAACTTCAAATTTGTTCACTCATTTATTTCTAGATTTTAACATTCCTTTTTCATTTTTGTGTTAATGCTATTGAGATGCTTGCCTTTGCTCTTTTATTTTTGGGACTCCTATATAGAAATGTAATTCGTTTTCTTTAATTTCTCTATCTTTTTTTTAGTTTCAGAAAGAACGGCACTATCAATTTTAATTTTTTGTAGTTAAACAAAATTTTCTTTATCTTAAGTCGTTAATCCTCGCACATTTCATGTATCGACGTTGGAAGTCTTTTTCCTCGCACATTTTCGTTTCTAGTATAGGGACATTTTGCATTTGAAACTTTTTATTGGGAGTATGGAGCTAGCTCAGTGCCCAAAACCACAACCTGGGAGACCAAAGGTTTTGTTATCGAGCTTCCTGTGCTCCTAGAAAAGTTGTGTTCACTACGACTAACGAGACTTTCTTCTCACATGCCTCTCTAATAAAAGCTAGCGAATTCGAAACGGTGATGAAAAAACAGGAGTTGCGCAAAAGAGGCATGATAGGAAATTTATAGATGTGTAGCATATGTAAGTAAAATATGGCACATCTCAAGAAAGGGTTTCACATTAGACATGACTGTGTCCTATGGGGAATCGAATGGGATATGGGGGTCCGTAGAATATGGAATGGTGAGTGGCTTTAAGATAGGACGTTGTTGGACATGTTAGTCTGGTTTCTCCGTTTTGTCCAAGGGCTATTGGCAACCCCACACACACACACACACAAACACCCACACACACTCAGACACAGAGAAGGTAGTGTCCTCTGAAGAGAGAATGTTTTTAACACTTCCAATGAACACTTCCTTAATGCACAGGGGAAAAATGCATTGGAAACAGATCCTTAGACGAAACTCCGACAACATGATTATTTTACTACCGTCACTCGAATAGGTCCGTTCACTGATTCGTGTTCCCAGGTGCGTCGACGTCTAAGGTTAGTCTAGTGAGTGTTTTATCCTCGGGAGGCGGCTGTGATCTGATGGCGACATACAGGTATCTCCCACCGGCGAGGCACCGCCCCAGCTGGGACCCGCTCGTAGCTCCCGGCCGGTCTCTCGGCGTGTGTGTGTGTAAGTAAGGGGCGGGAAGAGGACAAGGAAAAGAAGGAAAAGTCGTGCGCGGTCCGTGGCCTGTTTGTTAGAGAACTGTTCCGGAATTTGAGTGGTGATGATCGGGCAATCCACGGAAAACTACCGATCAGAGCAGCTGGCCTCAAACAGCAGTTGAATTCGACATAGCTACTTAGCTATTGGCGAAAATTTTGCCACCGTCGGCTCTGAAACCCCAGAACTTCCTGATCAGAAGCACTGCAGTGACATCACACTGGAATAGGGGAGCAATAGATGATGTATAGATCTGTCTAGTCAACACTCACATAAACGCCTGTCTTTCATTAACTTTTTTGATTTCCAGTTGCCTCTGAATGCATGTGTTGAAATCCTTTCTCCTTATGTATTGAGGAAAATTAAGGATATCCTGTGCATTCTTATTACAGTTATTTGCAACGTTGCCATCAACTTTCTCACTATGCTCTTTATCCAGAACATCTTTCGTTCTCTTGCTTGGCTCACTTTTCCTTAGACTTATAGACTTAAGTTGAAATGATGAGGTTAAATTCAGTCGTACATGTCATCATTTAATTCACGACGTACTACTATGTTCGTATAGTATTACTTCACATAATCTAAATTGTAATTTCCTCACTACCAAAACTACTGGTGCTACAAGAATTTTTCTGTGGGAAAGTTAAATGCATAGTGTTCAGTAGATCTGATGTTTTCTTTTCAAGAATTTTTCATTTGTACAAAATTTAAAATTGATTTTTAAATTCTGGCATGTTACTTTATTAGTATATGTAATGAAAATGCAATTTTTCGGCAGAATAGTGGATAATTATTGTTCCTAAAAGTAATAAATTACTTCGTCTAAAACAATGTATACATAGAATACACGTTTTGTGAGTCCCTGACACAAAAATTGATTTAAACACACAGCAAAGCATCTAACTCTTTGTCCATCTAACGGATTTGTATGATTTTCTCCCAAAATGATTTTTCCCGATCGATCTGTCCCGACTCAAAGCTCTGAGTGAATGAAAAATATTCTCTAAATATTGAGGTTTGAAGCACCTAGCACATTTTCTCAAAAATGGCCCCAATGTTTCTGTAAATTTCTTGCAATAATACAAATAATGTATACTTTAGTATAAAGTGTACATTATAATGTATATACAAAAGAATGTGTAAAGATGATATACGTCAGATTATCACTATTAACTTAATTTTTTTTTTTTTAATTTCCTCGAAAAAACGAAAGTTTAAGGTTAAAGTCTACAAAGTTACGTTCGCATTTTTCAAAAATTAAAAGAATAAATCAAAAGCCATATTATTTCAGTCATATTAAACAGTACAGTATACAGTGTATTTAACACTTTATATGTGTCTTTTACTATCTTATTACAAGATTTTTTTTCGAATGATGCAGCTTGGGAGAATTTTCAAAAATTGAAATGTTTCCAACAAATCCTTCAGATTTTTAAAGTCAAAGTTCAATTCGTTACGTCTTCGTGAAACTCTGTTTCTTTAGGAACCTCATTTTTAAAGATTGGTTTGCGAGAGACAACAGCAAAAGATATATATACTACTGAAATAATAGAGGAGACGGTTGCGACATTCGTTGTATAGTGCCGTTTTCATAGATCATTTCATCGTTATATAAATATATTAGCCTGGCGTAATTTACTTAAACTTACCTGGCGTAATTTCCAAATCAAAGATAATAATGTACTACTCCATAAACAAACAAGATGGCTGGCAATTTCTTCCAATATAGTGGCTGATAATTGCACATCAATTTACACACGAATTTACAGAAATTCACCATCACATGCCTCGCGTTGTGGAGCCATTTTGTAACCAAATGAATCTGCCTCGCGTTGGGTATGCTAATTTATAACGTAATTAATCCTTACTAATTTATCAACTATTTTAACTCCACTTATTTCATCATTCCTCAAGCTGGGTAACCATTTGTAACGTCTTCATGATTTTTCTAATTTAGCCTGCCCTACTATGCTCATAATTTAATTGCTCTAATAATTCATAATTTGGCTAGCTCTGTTTTTCTATTAAGATATTACATGAGTTTGACATACAATATACGTCACCTTCGCTGCACGTGGCTGTGTGACTATAGAAATCACGATTCCTGGAACTTCTGTGGAATTTACTATCTACTGAAATGATGGCAATTCAATGAAATACCTTTTCTTTTCCAACAACAAACGACATTTATTGCAACATTCTAGTAACATGTCTCGAGCTCGTTAGTCATTCATGATTCTATGGACTTTACACATTATTCAACCGAACGGCTTTGATAAATTTCGTAAACTTACGAAATGTCTTCTCGGTTGATGATGCCGCCGTATTCTCCTAAAGGAGATGTGCTGGGTCCTCGTGTGTTGTAATTTAGGAGCGTAATGTCCCTGCAAACTTTGAATGTTACCCGATTGTTGCGCATTATACAGTCCGCAACCCCAAAAACCCCTGTATCTGCTTTAATATTATCGCTTTGCGACTTTCCCTTACTAAGCGTCGGGGGAAACCTCTATTCGCGACTACTATTTCTTTAAAATTAATAATTTATGATTCCTTCTACGGAACTAACCTCATATATACCCACGAACATGAAATCAACATATTTTAAATGAAAAATTCATACACGACAACAAATATAACTATTATTAAAACAATGCAAACATTTACCCACTTAAAACTCAAATAAATTATACTGCTTAACCTACACTATTATGGATTAACCAAACAAACATGTACCCACATCATAAATCTATTGTCGCACAATTACAAGTTTATAATGTTCATACCATGTGAACTGCTTGGCTGCTTCCATGTGAATGAGAATATCTATCTTTTTGCTAGAGCTTAATTTTCCCCGCCCTCCCCTATTCGATTGAATGTTGCACACCAGGTCGTGCCGTACCTCGGCAATACAATTCTCGTCTAGCATCCAGTATGGCGCCTAAATGTTTATAGCTCGTTGCTATGCTACATTCTAGATTCACCCATTACTTTGTATTACACTCGTGCGACATTCTGTTATGTCACATTACTTTATTCTCATTTTGTACCTTGCAGTTCTTCAAGATTAGATTAAACCCTATTGGTTAAAATGGTATGTTATATGGAATACTAGGTCTATCCATTCCAGCTTATCATCTGAGCTGAAATTCAAATCATATTCTCTACCAGGCAACGATGACGCAGAATGTATTTTCGGTAAATGAAAGTATTTTGAAGATAGTCGGTGAGAGGTTTGGCTAAAATCTTTGTTCTCTTCCTGTGGGCTCATCTTTACTGTTCTGTAGCAAAGCAGGAATATTACATGTGTAATTTTTGAAACTTATCTATTAAAAACCTATGAAATTTGTATTCTGTAATATCATATTATCATTACATAGTTTTTTATCAACTTTAGTTACTATTTTTTGTCATTTTCAAATCCCCGACTAGTTCATACTACCCGACTAGTTCATACTACCCCACCAAATGCAACGTGAAAAATAAAATAAAATTATTACTATTAAAAAGTGTGTTTTTAAATGTTCAAAACATACACTTAATTGAAAGTAGTTGAAGTTTGATATTCCGTGCTCTAAGCAGTTTCGTTACAAATTCTAAGAAATAAACACGGGACTCCGATTTACCCGAACTTCCTGCACTAATTTTATAGGAAAGGTGTCGCCTGAAACGCATACGCCAGCAAACACGGGAGTACAGTAGTGACTTCATCATAAATAAAACAGATGCGGTGAGGGACAATCAAAAATTGGGTCGCTTTTGGGGATAAGTCCCACAACTGCACACTAGAGGTACTAGAATTATACTTTCTTGCACTATTTGCACTTTTTGCAGTTTTTGAAAATTCTCAGAGTTTAACGAAAATAAAATCTGCGCCATATTTGTGCCATGCTTTGTTCTATTCGAAGAAAAGAAAGAAAAACTATGGACCCGTTTGAAGAAAATTGTCTTTATTTCATGCAAAGTTATGCAAAATTACATATATTTTGAACAAATTGAGCATGACTTCACTTGTTGATTTATTTTTGAAGAACGTATTTCATTAACCAAAATAAATTCTTCAATATTTAGCTTGCAGGAAGAAGCAGACCATTTTTTAACTTTTCATTTTTCAAAAGTTCAAAGAATTTAGCAAAGATTGTACTTGCGCCATTTTTATATGTGCACTTTTCTCTGTTGAGAAACAATTAAAGAATAAATGTGTAGTAATGTGTTAGAAAATTTCGAAAAGTCCTTTGTCTGAAATATTCCCAAAACCAAGAGATCCGTTTCCAATCAAGGACACGAGATGCCAGCCAGATCGATCAGAGAACAATTTTAATCAAAATCCTGCGTTCGGTGTGATCGCTAACGTTTCAAGGACCCACAAAACGCGAATTCTGAGCGCAACACGTTTTATAGAAAGCTGTCTACTGCTTATAGGAACCAGTGGTGCTGGAAGAGTGACACATACTTTCTCATACCAGTTCGTTTTCTCAACTCTTTGGTCTGGACCGATATTACCCCACCTCCTCTTCAGCTGCTGCCTGGCTGTATCTATCGGCGTTTTGAAGACATATTTTAATATTTTCTTAACCTTTCTGTCATGAAGTAGTAGATTTGATATATAATTTTAAAAATATTATAGAAAACTAACACTTGATTCTATAATCAAATATTTACTAAAAAAATTTAAGCCTTTTTGAGAATACATCGTCTGAACGATTCTAAAAATGAACGCCAACGTATAACGAACATAGGGGAACGGATTATAAAAAATTAACGATCTCGCCATACATAGTTTTATACTTTTGGTTTTGTGTTAATATGTTGTGTTTTATTTACATTGCCTATAACACTATAAGTATAAAGGTCGGCAGTTCACTCTATATACACTCTATATTCATATGCTTCCTATCCTACACTACAATTTGTCTGTTAGAAAATTGAATTTATTTAAATTACCAAAATTGCTCGGTTCATCGGTGAATTGTAATTGACGTTGAAAATTTGCTGAGATCTAAAAATAGTACAATATTACAATAATATGTAATAATGTTATTGTATAATTTTAGAAAACTATCTGTGCAATTTCAGTTCGTTTGCCATTTTTCTAAGTCAATAAATTATATGTTGGATTAATTTCATTCATTAATATTCCTAAATATTTATTTTTGAATTCAACAACGTTTTGTATATTGCATAAACGTGCCTTCATCATTCAATTTGCTTGTTTATGAATAGTATACGCAGTATTAGGAAAGAGCGAGAGCAAGTAAGAAAGAGAGAGAGAGAGAGAGAGAGAGGGGGGTCTGAGACACGCAGAGAGTCAAAGCGAGAGACAGGGTGAATGAAATTCTCTTGGCGAAAGGTGGAGAAGATAGTGAAAGATACTGTGTGAAAACGACGAAAAAGTGCGGAAAGGCGAATGAAAAAGTGAAATAGAGACAGGAAGAAAGGGAGATAGGCCGAAAGAGAAAGAGAGACTACAGAATAGTCAGGAAGAAAAAGAAATATGGCGAGGAACTGGAAATGTAAGAGCTACGCAGGGCGGGCGGGAGACAGAAAGCGACTGGGCTAGAAGGAGAAAGACGAAAGACAGACAAGGCTGGAGTCAGGCATGAAGAAAGAGTCAGACAGGGTCTATGGCATAAAGAGCAAATTACAGGAAAAAATAGTCAGACAAGGTCTGGGGCAGAAAAGTCTTAAGACAGACAGGATCAGAAAAAGACACGGCGGCAGATCTGTTCCAGAAATAACTAAAGAAAGGCAGAATCAGAGATAAGGAGAAAAGAGTCAGACAGGGTCTGTGGCAAAAGGAGCGAAAGTCAGACAGGATTAGAGATAGAGAGGGAGAGTGCAGAAGAGTAGTTGAGAGGAGAAGGGCGCCGATGGATGTGGGGCAGTGGAGGTGACTGGCCCGGGCGAGAGAGGAGGCAAAACACGCCCAATGGTGATACACCTCGTTCTAAACCATAAAGGTGGCAATCGTAAAAATCCTCAAGGGATGATACTTATCAGCCTGAAGATGGCGTGACAATGCGACCGGCGCCGAGAACGGACGAACGGAGGGGAGGACGGGCAGCACAGGACTCTGATTGGTTGTTTCGCTTTCCCGGGTGCGCCAATTGCTATAACTCATTAGCCCCGCCAGTGCAGTGCATGCTGGTATTACGCGAGCTAGCAGGGGTCTTCCCAGCTGAATGGCGAGATCCGGCCTTTCCCCGTCCAGGTGTCTCCCTCGAGCGACGCTCCGCCCCGAGCGAAGCTCCGAGCTCCCGACTGGTCTCCCGCCGTGTGTGGCAGTGTAGCGAATGCATAGGCGCAACAGTGTGTAAAGTAAGGGCTGAGGATGCGACGAGAAAGAGCACGGAGAGATTGGGCGCGGTCCGTGTTACGTTTGTTATTCGGAGAAGTGTTCATCGGAGGAATGAAGAAGAACTACAGATTCAAGGAGTTACTAGAATTATCCTTCTGACAAAATTCGATCTCGCTAGAAAACCAGTGTCATCGTCGGGACTCAAACCCTAGAACTACCCGTTTTAAGACGCTGCAGCTAAGACGCTTGAACTATTTTACTTACTGATTCCTGAGGGATAGGATTGTCGTGATGATGGTCATGAACAGAGTTCGGATTCTGATGACCTAAACATTCTTGGAAAAATTCCTATAAAATGACTTAAAAAGAAGAGGAAAATGACCTAAAATAACTTAAAAATTATATAAAAATTGCCTAATTTTTTTAAAATGAATATTAACTTAAAACTGGTATGAATATGTTCATTTATTCAATAAAATCGATTTAAGAATTTAAATAAAATAAATTTATATAAAATTATATTTAATATAAAAGATTTATTTTGGGAAGAAATGTAATCCTTAGTTTCGATCTTCCAATCGTCACTTTCGATAGGTGGAGGAAGTTACCGAAGATCCTTGTAATTTTGAGAGATCGAAAAACAGTCCATTGCGATAGTGAATTTCGTCATGAACTGATGATACAATAAAAACTTTGTATCAGTGTGTCATGATAAATCAATGTAACATTCACTAACAAAAAACAGCTCCCCCAAGCTCCATACATATAGGATGTGTAGAGAATGTAAGTTTAAGTATGTGTAACTAAGGACAAGGAAGAGGAAGGAAAGATCGCGCGCGACCCTTGGCTCGTTTGTTCGTTCGAACACTGCCGGTATTCGCCTATGTCACCCTTGCCGGTGTCTATCGTAGAAATGAGGGAAATCTACCAATCACAGCAGCCGGCCACTAGAATTCTCCTCCTAGCACCGTATGAATTCGACCAAAACCCCTGCCTCCATCGGGCCCCGAACCCGATGACCTCTCAGGCAGAGGCATTGCGGTGGCATCAGACGATGAGATCAGCGGGTACGGCTCTAAGAGACGACGGCAGCGTCGTCGCTACAGACTGGAAGACCCCACGGCGGCGAGTCACAAGCCAGAGCATCGCGAGCGGCGGCTGCAGAGGCGGAAGCCGTAGAAAGCTGCGGGGCGGCGGGCGCCCCTTTCGCCCCGCTATAAAGCGCCGCCCCGCGCGGCCGCCCGCCACTCGCCCGTCGCGCTCTCGCCCGGCTGCAGCCGCCCGCTCCGTTCCGCGCTCTCCGCTCCTCCTCTGCAAGGTACGCTCGCCGCCGGCCGCGCCTCGGCCGGGCTTCCGCAGGGGCAGACGAGCGTCGCCGTCGCATTCAAGGCCTTTTTTTACTTTCGGAGTTTAATACTCCAGCGATAAACGACTATTTATCGGCAGAAAATAGTGCTGTGGGTTCCTGATACCCAAAGTGTAGTTAATTCTTGTTCCTACATGTAGTTATATTATTTCTTGAAGTACGGCCCGAGTTGTTATATTTATGTTTATGTTGTGTAGTTAGAATGTTTTGTGGTCCCTTTATACCGAAAAAGTGGTTTGCAGAAAAATGTCTTTCTCTCTGCCTGTCGTTCGTCCGTCTTTCTGTGAACAACTGTGGAAGGAAAATCATAAGAAGGATTTTCACCAATATTCATATTCCTTGATCGATCTGACTAATGTCGAGATTCTTTGGGTTTAAAATTAATATTTTAATTTTCGATAATATTTGTATGAAGCTTCAAAGATATTTTCAATTTTTTCAAAAAATATCCAAAATTATGGATATTTTCATGGAGAGAGTAAATTACGCTTATAAAAATTAACTAGATCGGATTTTCGTTGACCTCTCTGCATTTTCCAAAAATACAAGAATTTAATTGTTTTTTCGGAGTCTTCCTACGACTACAATATTGACGGTAGAGATTTTTCTGCTAAACTGCAATTGCGCTTAGGATATTCGAATCACTCAACGATTCACAATGTATAAGCATTTTTTGTGTACTTCCTACGCATATAATATAATGTGACGTATACCAAATGTGCAAGTGGTCCACACTTTTGTAAGAGATGTGTCTGATTCTGATTATTGTTCACGGTTAGCTGGCAAGAGGGCGCCGCAAGCGACTGAATAGAGAAGCGTCGAGCTGAATACGTTGCGTTAAATGGCATTGCAGGTGAGGTGAAACCCCTCTCGAGCGCGTCAACGCTTAAGGTCATTAGCCCTTGTGTCCTGAGTGAAGTGGAGCATGTCTCTATCGCGGGAGGAAATCTTCCACAGTTGGCTGGCGAGAACCGGCGCCGATCTACAGGACGCCTGTGGTGTTTTCTCCGACCAGGAAACCTCCCCCAGACGGACCCCCCTAGCTAGAGCAAGCCTTAAGCTCCGGACAGGTCTCCAGACATATGCCGTTGTGTAGTGCAGGTACGTGTGAGTGTGTGTAAGGAAGAGGTGATGATAGGACAAGGAAGGAGGAGGAAAGCTCGTGCGCGGATCGTGGCCCGTTTCTTAGGGTACTGCATCGGCATTTGCTTGGTGTTGATAGGAAAAATCACGAAAAACTTCGTATCGCAGCAGACCAACCGCTAGACTTCTCCTCCAGACAGTGGCTGAAGTGAAGACAGTGGCATTGAAACCTAGAACCTCCCGATCAGGGCTACTGCAGAATTCAAAACATACTCCTACAAGAAAAAACAAGTGAAACGATTTTTTTCTAAAAAATAGGTAGATGAAGCGAAGAAATGTACGTTTCGTGAGTTTAGATGTTAACCTTTCATAAAACGTAAATGAGACAAGTCAAGCACATACTATCAAGCGACATTCATGGGCAGGTTTTAATCTTTAAAACCTGCCCATGAATGTCTCTTGATAGTGTGTTTGGTGTCGTAAAGAGGAAGTTGTGAAGTGAACTGACTCACAACCAAATTTATTATAATTTCATTCAATATATTCATGAAACACCAGGATAGTACCACCAGGTAACATCGAAATCACCTTTCTGGGCCAATGGGAATGTTTTGTTGCAAATACTCAGGCATAATTGAAAGAGTTTTCTTAACAAATTCATTCCATGAATCTTCGCAATTAGTGTGCAAGTGACGCTGAACACACATTGATTTCACTGAACGACGCGTGTGAGCCCAGAAATCGCTATCATCCGTCTGCTAACATACACGCCCCGGACGTCTATTTACAAAATGCAGTGCGCAGGAACATACCTCAATGAGGAAAAATGTGCCTGCCGTACAAGTTAAACGTCTCATTGTCTGATGTCACTGCAGATTCTCTGACCGGGATGTTCTATGGTTCGAGTCCCCACAAGAGCAGGATTGTCTACTCTAGCTACATAGCTAGATCGACTTCATCTGCTGACTGGAGAAGTATTTTATGAGCTGGTTGCTCTGATCGGTAGTTTTCTGCGGTTTCTCCTGTAAATACCAGGCGAATGCTGGAGTAGTACCCTTACAAACGGACCGTATATAGCGCTCGAATTTTCCTTCCTCTTCCTTGTCCTATGCCCTTCCCTTACATATTTATGTTCATGTACTGCACTATCATACATGCCGGGAGACTAGTAGAGAGCTAGCGCTTGTCCCGGCTGGGCGGTGCCCCGCTGGTGGGAGATACCTGGTTGGAGAAAGCCCGTGAGAAGAGTGGCGAGAAGGTGGGCGTTGGATCTCGCCATCCACCGCCACCTCCCATGATAAAGACATGCAGTACCCGTGCGGGACTAATAACCTCAGCGGCCGGAATCACTAATAAATCAATGAATAAAGCTTGCGAGATTATACTTTTCAGTGTAAAGGAGATCGGGTGTAAGTGGTTACATTTTCCAAATCTCCATTTTTGCACTGACAAGGAAAAATTTAAAACGTTTAACTTCCTTTGAAATTTTAAATAAAATTCAATGAATTTATTAAATACATAAAAATCAAATTGCTGCGCAAAACTGAAATATAAAATTGAATTGATCGAGTTTTAATATTCCTATTTTGGAATTTGTCTATTTTTAGTGGAAATGGTTGCATTTCGTATCATTGCCCTTCATGTAAAATTGCCTTTTTAATCGTGTTCTCATACCTCATCTTGGAGTAAACATGCAACCCATTTTTAAAAAATTGCTTTTTGATTAGTTGTAGTGTGTTTCTACGAGTTATATTTCTCCGCAATATTTCTTTGTGAAAGATCCCAAATTTATGTGTTGACGGTATTCCATATGAAATCATATGAAATGAAGTGAATAGGAACATGGATACATACTATTTTACGTGTTTTCAAGAGAATATGAAAGTTAATATTTTTTATGTGTTTCGCAAAAATTAATTACTTGGGAAAAAAAGTCAAAGGAAACGTCTATCACAATTGAGTTGAGAAATGTTCCTCAGCCATTTTAATCTCCAGATTTGAGAGATTCTTGAGAGTTCGGTAACGTTTATTCGTGCAAACATTAACTTACCGCATGAGAAAATATTGCAATTTACATCTGCAATGTTGAAATTGAGAACAATAAAATTACTCTTTCTCGATTTACGCATTAATTACGTGTCATACATGAGTTAGCTGCTGAACTACCGCGTTTCTGATTACGGAAATAATTAACAGATGTGTCTGAGGAGGAATCAGTCCCACTTTCGATTGAATAACTTTGTGAAACTGTCTTTCACTCCCTCTTTCCTCTCTCCATCTCTCCCCTCCCCTCTCTTCCTCTCCTCCCTCTCTTCTCTATCATTGCGAGATGTACCCCATCCTTTTCCCTAATAATGTTTTTGGTATTTATTTTAAATTGACCGTTGATCGTATCGATTTCGAGTAATGACATTAGAAATGCATATATACGATATATATTTTTTTAATTTCAAGCTAACCAATAAACAAATATTTGTAATATTTAAACAAAAGACACAGAGCAAACGAGTCTTCTTACGAATGAGTAATATAAGCATTTTCATTATTATTCATCAATATTATTATAATTGTTATATTGGTTATATACATTTATTCATTTAATTTATTTTTTAGGGAATGTCAGCTTCATGTACCATTGGTCAACCTATGCTATGATGGCACAATAGCTACAATTGAACAGTAGTGCCGCCACGTTTATTTTTGTACAATTTATATCCTGTTTCCTTCAGCGTAAGCCTTGATGTCAAATAATGTATCTACACATTTAGGACGTTGTGTCATCTATTTTATTATCCGTACAGACCGTACAATATGGGAAAAAATAGTAAAGACAAGAACGATAATGATACTAAATGTGAAACGTTTCAAGTGGATAAACGCGGTATAAAGCAAATTTTAATAAACTATCGATATTGAATGTGTTAATATTAATTAGAATAGTAAGAAACGTGTTTAACAGTGATTAGAATGAATTCATTAGTTTAATGAGTGCTCCATGTAAAGCCCCCGAGGTGGCCGCTCGAGGGCGAACTTTAAAATGTAAGCCTCCTTGCCATGTGCAAGAGGTCCTCTCCTAATAGGAATCAAATGGACTTATAATAATAATAATAATTATAATAATAATAATAATAATAATAATAATAATAATAATTTTATTCTCCAGAGGTTTCTGAACACGCTTTCAAGAACTCATTTAGACGTCGATGCTTTCAGAAGCACAGAGAAGTTCTAAAAGAGAGACATTTTTAGACCAATGGTTCGTCGTCTATATTTTCTTCCAATTTTATATGACTAAAAATTGCAACCTTATTCGTAGTGTTTACTGTCTAAAAATCTTCTCGATTTTCTTCGAACTAAACGACAACGTGTTTCTCAATGAATTATTAACGTTATTTTACAATAACTTAAATTATACATTAAATTTGTACTGATCAATAAAGTGCTGTCTCTTCACTCAGTACTTGAAACGTAATACGTATCAAAATGTGCAAACGGACTTTCCTTTTATAACAATGAGAATGAAGAGAAGTTCGTTGAATGGAACTGACAGTGACAAGGAGGTAAAATGGTTAGTCAGCAAATAAGCTGAATTTTCTTACTGAAGTGAGACTTCCTTGCTTGAGCACTCAAGAATTACATGAGACGTGCATTTTAGCAGATCGCTGAAGCAGGTCTAGGCTGAGCTCATGAATAGGGATCTTTCATTAAGAAGGGTGTATTGTTTTCCGATGACCTAGAGATGATGATTTTACACAAATCGTAAATTTTCGAAAGGGCGCAAGTCACATTTTCCCAATTTTAAAGACAAAATCCGTTTAAATTTATGGAAAATATATTTTGCGATCTTTTCTATTGCAGCACGGAAAGAATATTAAATAATAATTTACACATGAGTTTCAGATTCTTTAAATGAAAATAATGGTTTCTATAGATTTTTGCGACTTGGGCGTGAGTGCTCAAGATGGGGGGGGGGGGGGAGAAGTAGGTGAATCATGGTCTTAACTTTGTTTGCAAACTTAGATAGCAATATTTTGTTGTTTATTCATATTCTCGTGTAATATTCGGATGGAAATATGTTGCCTCTGAGTCTTTCACCGACTGGAATCTTCGTCCAAGCTCTTGATTTCCATACATCAGCTTTTTAGCACTGCACTTCGTTTCGCTTATCCTTTTTTCTCTGATGAACTCTGACTCCTAATGAAACAAGCGATGAACTCTACTTCAGCTGCTGGGCCAATGACGGCCGTCTCTACCGGGTTCCTCGCTCTGGCCCATTGAGCAAACGGCGCCTTGTTGCACTTTGGACATGAATACCTCGCGCACTGCGCATCGCTATGCGTGCGTTTTGTTGAGCTCGCGTTTCGCTATAGTGATAGAATTCGTATTTTTCAAATTTTCTACTTAAGGGGTGACTACTCACGCCAGGTCTTACAACATCACCTTGCCCTTCAATCGCAAGTTGAAGAGTTCTTTAGCGTAAAATTTGAAACAATTAAAGGGGGAGGCTTACTGAATGTTTCAAAAGAGATTAACACATTATTATTATTATTATTATTATTATTATTATTATTATTTAATAAGCAATGATAAAACTCATTAAAACCAAAAATATTGATTTTTATTACTTAAATTTGAAACTACCAACACTGCTGTAGAGGTCAGTGTGAGACTATTCTGCAAGACCACATGTGGGGTTTGTTGACACATGTTTACTTGATGACTTTTAACCGCTCTAAAAGTTAGACTTTGTAACATTCCCGAAATGAATAATAATGCAAGGAAGCCTAATAAATTAAACTTGTCAAAACCAAATCATATATGAGCAAAACAATTACCAAATAGTGCCAACCGACCCCCGCGTCCGCCAAACACCAGAACAATGACAGTTCAAAGGGTGAACTTATCACAAACCAACGCTTTAAGGAACAGTATATGATAAAAACATCTGTACACATCGATTTAGGCGTCTTATTTTCACTCATAGTATGGAAAACTTTATCTTGCATTATCTTGATCTTGGGTTGTAGACGATCAGTTCACAATAGTGTCATGGAATGACTTTTCCCCTTCGCATACATATTTGAGAACGTTTTGGATGTCCCTATTAACCTTCGTCAACCTTCAACAAATTAAGTCGAGTTGGTAACGTGTGCTTTCTCATTTTAATACAGCACCATTAATATTGTAAAACACTCTGAATAACTATATTTTAAAGCTTATTTCTATCTACTTCAAGAATTTCTTGTTTGTTTTCTTACCATGTATTAGGTACCATCATAAAATATACCTATATATAAATACCATATATAAAGTTGTTACTAAATATATTTGCATTTCTAAATATAACCTCATGTAAAGCGTCCGATGAAATAAATATTTATAATTTTGAAAAAAATTAATTTAAATTTTTGATATAAGAAATGTAATATAAAGTAGTAAAATATGAAGTGAGTACCGCAAATCGGTTTGTTTCCATCGCACACTCAACATTATGGGGACACAATTTATGTAAATAAATGAAAGAATTCCTCGGCTGCCGGTAAAGGAAGTTTGTGATCGACTGAGAAAGTCTCGGAGTAGATAGAGTGCGTGAGTGGTGTTCTACCGACAGTCTTCAGGCAGACGGATCGAGAGCAGTGAAAGGACAGGATGAAATCGTGCTGAGAAACTTGATGGAGCAATCTCACGTAAGTCGAACGCGATGAACAGGGAATATTTAAACTCCTTGCTCTAGAAAAGTTCACAACTGAACCTTTAAAGAACGAGCTCTATAATCCGGCATCGACACTGGGGGAGTTTGAGTTGAGTAAAATCGCTGGGTGAAAGTATTAACAATTACGTGACTAGTAGCATGCCAAGTGTAATACATTGCAATAGCGAAGAATTGCCAAGTCAACTAGTTGTAGATAAATTGTACCTCTGTTACCGATCACCCATCTCCTCGACTACCGTCAAGCCCTTTCACAGCAATTTTCTGAATTTACCCTTGCAGGAAAGCTGTAAAAAGCAGTTCACTTCAAGTGAAAATTATCAATAATTATAGTTATTATAGCGTACTTTTAATAGTGAGGCGTTGAAATTTGTGATACTGTTAACGACATTTACTTCTCTTGCTGTGTTATTGAGCTTCAATCCTTGAGGAAATTGTGTGTGCGTGTGTGTGTGTGTGGAGGGAGATTGTCACGTATCAATGTTTAGTGACCCGTCATATACAACCACAGCTGTTCATTTTAATTTCATTTCTTCCGATGTGACGGCGGGTATGAAAGTAAGCTACAGTTTAATTCTTTGAATTAACTCTGCCTTCCTTACCTTACCTAACTTGGAGGCCGTCTGGTTCGGTTGAGTATGAATGTCGAAGCCACAGTTCGTTATCTACTAACCGTCTAGCTGGCAAATGTTTGTTTTGCGTTCGGAACCTGGGCCAAAACCCACAGCTTGCTGCTTTGTTTTAATTATATATATATATATATATTATATATATATATATTATATATATTATATATAGATATATATATATATGATGTAGCAACCTTTCTGTTATCAGGGCCCGAGAACAAGAGTTCTTCTTTCGAAGGCGCACCATTGCACTGTTACGGAGTAAGGGTGATACATTAAAAAATAAAATAGAAATCTTGCTGGGAATGTTTTAGAACATGCGATTCGGTGCAGTTACATTATCTCACCTTTTGTTATCCAATGCAGATTGGTGGATCAACGTTTTCAAGCCCTCTAGTGGAAACCGTGTTTGGGGATTTGCAGTGGGCGTGGCTGCTGCCCACCCCACGCCGCGTGTAGCGAAAGCCGAGCTGAGCCACGATGCCAATTGGCCACCCCTGACGCGGGCCGTCCACATCACACGTCGTCGTTCCCTAAATAAATCATCTCCGCGTATCCACAGCCGACCGGCAACGATTTCGATTTCTCCGCGTGTATTTCCCTCTAGAAAATATAGGGGCTTCTTGACATTCTTATGAGGCACCACTTTCACTGCGTTGTCGTCTGCCGTGGACCAGTTGCTCTCGGGGGAGCGGAACCGGAGCGCCGCCTGCGGAGGACCCGAGAAAGTTGACGTGAGATATTTGCGGCGCGCGGGTAACGCGTGCGCCCTCGGCGTAACCGGTTGCGCGTGCCCGGTTGCCGCAGAAGCTGCCCTGCCCTGCGAGCGGCAACTGGAGGGGCAGGCGGAAGATGGCGGGTTGCGACTTCCGGTGTCTCCGTCGCTTTGTCTGCGAACAATCGGGCTGCGGGCTTTTCTCTTCCTTTTCGCCTTCCTTGACCGCCTGGGGTGGCTCAGGGGTGCCACTGTAGTAATGGTGGCTTTCGGAGGTTCCCCGAGTGTGGGTTCAACCGGTAGCCTGATAGCTTTCCAGATTGTGTCGTTGAATCGTTGAAATAGTTTCACAAGTGTGGCGGTACCTGCGCTGTCATTGGTGGACTGCAGCTATTGAGGCGGCTGTTTCAAAATCTAGAGAAAATGGATATTTATGAATTATGTAGTTCACATTTTATAAATCATAGAATTTTCAGTACACACTCGAAAGAAAAGAACACATGTCTTTATGGATCGTTTAATTCTTCAATAATATAAACTTTTATGTCAAATTCCCCAATTAATCCGAAGTTCTCTACCCTCATGCATGTACAAATTACAGTGGAAAAACCCTCTAAAGTATAAAATAAATGCTTTATTAAGGTGACTCCCAAAAGCAAAAACACTCTAGCGCTGTAAGTACGTGTACGGGCGAAAGGCTAACTACAAAAGTAATCGTTAGGG
The DNA here is from genome assembly GCA_017312745.1 of Gryllus bimaculatus. Lineage (NCBI taxonomy): Eukaryota > Metazoa > Arthropoda > Insecta > Orthoptera > Gryllidae > Gryllus > Gryllus bimaculatus. The sequence continues at coordinate 303,024 of BOPP01000267.1, forward strand.
AGTTTCTGCCACCTTGAACGTTAAAGCACTATCGACCTTCTGCGCAAGCGCAGTTCAAGTTTCGCACCACTGTAGTGCATCTGCGCAAGCGCAGAAGATCGATAGCGCTGACGATGTCGTGCACAAACACCCTGTTGAGCAACGCTTTAAAAGGCGAGAAAGAGCCGTTTATTTATCAAATCACTCGTTGCCTTACGTTGGCACGATTGGCTGCGAGAGCTTAGCTGGTAGCACCGCTGACTGAGAGGTCGCAAGGTTCGAGTCCTGGTGGAGGAAGCCTCCAGTACGGGTTTTCTCACACTGGTCACAAACTCCTGACCTAAAAACGTAGAAAGCATGATGCCAACATGATGAAAACAAGAAGCTAATTACATTATGTCACTGCAAAGACCTTTATACAGACAGCTATTGCATTAGCACATTCACAAGGAAGTGAACATTAACACTTCATTGCTTTTACAAAACAATATAATAAGTCTCTTTCGTTACTGTTATTATTTGTTGAGATGCGCAGATTTTCTTTTGTTTTACATCATTCGAAAAGTTCCGTTAGCAATCTCGATATTTACTAAGCTTTCTCAGTAGCAACCAGCTAACAATCTCTTCTTAGCTATTCTCCCCCAGAACTGACTATACGCACTTGAGGTGAACCTACAAGATGCCTAAACAATAAATTTTCATTTCATTTGATTTATTTTCGTAAAAAGTAGTAAAACAGTAATCTGTGTACATTTTCTTGAATCCTTTTCCAGCTATTTTACTACACAAAATTGAATTAAGAATGAAACTACCAACGAAGCTAAGAATGCAACAATCATCTCATAGTGACTAGTTCTCCTTAGTATTGTGCTGAATATATTACTGCTAACTACTACTTGACAGCTAGTGTCTGACAGGAAAGAGATGGTTCAGTTATCAAATCAGAGGTTTCAAATGCTGATGGTGTCACTCCAGAGTTGCCGGTATTTATTAAGAAAAAAATTAAATCTATCAGAGTGAAGTAACTTCAAATTGAAGTTTTTAGTTCTACATCGTGTGTGCGGTTCTGTGAAGTCCACTGTTGTGAGCTCTTATTGCGATTTGTTTCTTGCTCCTGCTGCTGCTGTTGTGATGTACCTCACGACCATGTGTCTGCTGCTCGAGTAAATGGCAGCATAGCTCTACTCCACCCCAGCTGTGAAGCAAACAGAAATGCTAGGGACGTTTTGTACCCTCAAACGTTGAAGCAATCGAAAGCACTAGTATAGATCTTCTGCGCGCGCGCAGTTCGAGTGTCGATTCCCTTTTGTGCATCTGCGCATGCGCAGAAGATGGAGATTGCAGTCGCCTGCTGGCCGCTGCGGGCGCAAAACCTATTATTCGGACTATAAGGGCTACTTTGTCAACCGAAGAGCGGGGGAGCCCCATCCTGGCGTTGTGGAAGCAAATTTGAAGTGTGCCACTGGTCGGAAGGCCCCTGGAACATAGACAGGCTACAGAAGCCGGGAAGGGTGGGTGGACGACGGAAACGAAAGCCACGTAGCCCCAAACAACACAGAGTCGGATGAGCACTGTTGCAACTGATGTGGCTCCGACAGGGAAATTCGAGACCTGACGGTGGCGGAAGTTCGGCACTAGCTAGATCGCTAGGTCGAATTCTGCCGCTGCCAGGAGGAAAATTCGATCCGCGCGCTCCCCCGTTGGTTGTTTTCCTGATATGAATCAATAGCATGTCGGAGCAGTTCTATAACAAAAGGAGCTACAGGGCGCGATCTCACGCGACGCGTCCGCCAGCAGGGTGTTTCCCTCTCCAGGTTTCGCCAATAGTGGGGCACCGCCCCAACTGGGACGAGCTGAATGCTCCTGATATGTGCGGTAGTGTCGTGGATGTGAGTGTGGGGTGAGGGGTGAGGTGAGGACAAGGAAGAGGAAGGAAACATCGCGTGCGGTCCGTGACGCGTTTGTTAGAATACAGCCCCGGTATTTGCCTGGTGTTGGTCGGAGAAATCACGGGAAACGTACGAAGAGATCAGCCGGCCGCTAGAATTCTCCAAACAGCAGCTGAATCCGACCCAGCTAATGTATCCAACGGGTCTGGAACCCTAGGACCTCCCGATTGAACCGGCCGCAGAGAGCGTGGTGACGCAGTGTCTGAGCTGAATCGAACCGCCCCCAGACGCCTCCTTCCGCGTAGTTGTCCCGCGCGTCGTGTGATAGGCGCAGGAGTTGGTCAGCGCAGTCTAATTAGAGTGCGGCCGAGGAAAGGAGCGAACGGCCGGTTTGACGGATGAATGGAGAAGCGGGAGCGCTAATGAGATCTAAGGCGTGGTAAACCTGCAACTACGCCTTCACAGGATATTCAATTTGGACCTTTTTTTAATGAAAGAAATATATTGGTTTTGATTGAATTATATCAAAAACCTAACTCTGATTCATTTATATTACTTTTAGTATTTATTTTTTTCTTTAAATAATTCTAGAGTAAAATATTTATCTGTCAGTTTTATTAATGCCATTCTAGTGGAACTATTATTTTCTGCAAAACATGACATATTTTAAAGTCGGGACAAACTCGAAGTTTAGTATACAATGTAATACGAGTATAAACGTTGTTTCAAAATGTTATAATACATTATAACCTATTTCATATTAAAAGGTAACTATATGCTTACAAACGTCAACATAATTTTTTACTGTTTAATTTAAAAAATGTTGTTAATAGAGTAAAATGATAAGATAAAATCATAAAAAATAATATATAATTTTGAGGCCTATTTAAAACTGTGCGAAAGTCCTTTGCTCCAGTGCATTCTCAAGGGGTGGGCGAGTCCCTTTCGCTCCGTAGTCGGCAACGACAGTTAGTTCTTTGGCCAGGAGGTCCTTGGGTTCGAGTCTCGACAGAGGTGGATTTTTGACAGCTGGTCGTTTTTGAGAGCTGCGTCGACTCAGCTGGAGAGAGCTGTCTGGAGGAGAATTGTTTGGTCAGACGGAAGAGCGGGCCTGATGGCCCGAGTCTCGCCACGTAAAATAAAGCAAATTCAATTCAATTCAATTCCAGCTAGCGATCGGCTGCTCTGATTGTACGTTTTTCGTGGTTAATCCGATCAGTACCAGGCGAATTCCGAAGCATTACCCTAACAAAAAGTCCACGAATCGCCCGCTATCTTTCCTTCCTTTTCTTTGTCCTATCCTCTCCCCTTACTTACACTCATTTACACTTACATGCACTACACTTGCAGGGAGACAAGGCAAGTCTTTAGTCTTCCGGTTGGGGCCGTGCCCCGCTGCTGGGAGATACCTGGTTGAGGGAAGCCCCACTTGCCGCCGTGCATATCCGCGCTGGATCTCTCCATCCTGAAGGAGTACATTACCACCAATTTCCCCCCCCCCAAATGATAAAAATATGCACTACGCTTACGGGATCAATGAACTTATCAGATGACGCACCCGAAATCACTAATCAATCTGTCGGGTAGAGATGCCGGTTTCGCGAATCATGGCCTTTCAGTAGAACCGCCCCAGCAGTCGCCTGGAAAGGAAACCACGAAAACTGCGTAGAGAATGGCCGGCACGGGGATTGAACCCGGACCTACCAAGTGGGAAGACAGCGCACTATACCTGAGCCTCTTTGTCCGGTTCTCTTCCATTGAACTTTATTAAGCACATACGACTCCGAATTTTACGAGAAAATAAATCAAAAGGCATCTAGGAATATAAAATAATATCTTAAATTCTACAATTAATAAATAAAATTGATTTCATACTGAACCGTTAAAGTTCATTTAGACGCTTGAGAAGCCTCTTCCCTAAAAGTCTAACAAATCTCAAATCTCTAGCAAATTGTCAGGTTTAAGGAGGGAATATGAGATTGATTAGAGATTCTGAGCCTATGAACCTATGTTCATTAGCCCCGTAAGTGTAATGCAAGTTTTCCCCGGGAGATGGCGGTGATCTTTCCCTAGAACTCTCTTCTAGACAGCGACAGAACGCAACCTCACTAACTAGACCATCGAGACCCGAACCTGAACACTGCAGTGGCATCAGCTGATGCCCTGAGCCTCCTCTTGTGGTAGAGAAATTAAGGATTGAACGTGTTTACGAAAAGAAAATGTTTTATCACGTAAGGCTGCGGGGCCTCTTTCAACATTTTCAGAGGGAACTCAGCTCCCATCCGTCCTTGCCCGGCCGTGCGCGCGCGTGTCATAATACTCCAACCGCCGTTAGCCGCGCGTCCGGCGAGTGCAAGTGGTGTGTGTGGGGGGGGGGGCGTCGACGGTGGCGCCGAGGAGTCGCCGCGGGGCAGTTTAGAAAGCAGTGCCACGCCCACCGCGCACGCGATGCGAGGTCAGCGACCCGCCACCCCATCACGCGTTGGGAAGAAGACCGGTTCGAGTCCCGACTGTGGAGGACTGTTTATCCTAGTTATATAGCTAGGTCGAATTTAGCACTTGCGTGGAGAAGAATTCTAGCGACAGGCTGCTGTGATCGGCAGGTTTCTGCGATCAAAACCAGCTGAATGCCGAATTAGTTTCTAACCCACGGGTCACAGACCGCGCGCGATCTATCCTTCCTCTGTTCCCTACGAGCTCGCATCATTTCCTCTATCTTACATACACTTACACTTGCATGCACTACACTGCCACATCTGTCGGAAGGACACGCGCGAGCTTAGGCCTTCTTCCGGCTGGGGCGGAGCCCCGCTGAGGGTAGATAGCTGGAGGGGGAAACAGATGTCGACGTGTAGGTCGGTGGCGCGGTGGACCTCACTTGGCATCGGGCGAGGAACACCGCCACGTTCCGGGATGTACCTGGAAGGCACTTACGGGAGAAATGATGTTAGCAGTAGACGCGCCCGAAAGTACAAAATAATTGCATTAGTGATTAGCAAAATGGGTAAATGTGTTACCCCTACCAGGGTGATGGAATATATATATATATATATATATATATATATATATATATATATATATATATATATATATATATTCCATCGAAAGCTGCGAAATATAATAAATAAAAATCTTTCCCATGTCGCCTTTTATTCTTATGACTGGAATGCCAACAACACATCGTCAATAAATCAATATCTGCAACTCATTCTAGTGGCTGATTAAAATACACGAAATAATGAACAACACTAAAGGAAGCGTTTGTTATTTTCCTCTCGTCCTCTTTCCTGTTTTGTGAACACAAAAGTGCAAGGGCGATGTTCCGAGCTGGATGCGAGGGCCAGCCCTTCCAGTTACTCGCGACGAGGAAGGCCAAAGGAGAAGGGGGAGTATGGAGACCCCTCGCGATATTGCGATAACCTTTGGGATGCACTACGACGGAGATTTTAGGGAAGGCAATTCCGCACAAATAAACTGAGTGTGTGTATATATTAAAACAAACAACTTTCCGCGCCATTGCATACACTACGTTGCAGTATTATTTCATATATTCGTACGTATACGACAAAACATAAATGTTAACGGCCATGTGTCAACCTTGTAGCTTTCTAAATTACCTGTCGAAGTTGCTTACTCAGTTGACCTTCTGAGCGTTGAGCTCGACCTCTGTGACCTCGCAACTCATACAATGCTTAACGTGACGGAGAAGAAGGTAGAGTAGCCTTTTTCTCTCTAACAAGAAAACTCACATTCAAATAAAATCGTGCTTTCAAAGCAACAGTTTGTAGAGCAAGCTTTCAAAGGTCTTTCTATCGGAACGTTGGAGCTCTCATTTGTCCCAGATGATTGACTCACTTTCTTCCTCCCCTTCACACTCTCAACATACTTTCACTGAACAATCACAGTATCGGGGGAAGGTACCCGCATGGAAACGGGAAAGCCAGCGCGGAGGCGGCCCGTCTCTGTTGCATGCAGACGGCCATGAGCAGACGGCGTTGTGGCTCATAGGATTGCCACCGTTTCCGGTTTCGTGAGAATCGTCCCTACTTTATTATAAATGATTCTTGTTCCTGTATGATTATCACGGAAGGTCCTATTGTCCCTCCTTAATAGCATTTTATGAAGTATCAGTGTTAATAGTCGCATACCAATGAGGGTAGGGTCAACGACGCATCCCAGCTTAGATTAGTGTCTATCTCGGTTTAGATTGCACGTTACTGTTTCGTCGTTTGGGATATTATTACTAATACCTTTCTTAACCGAAGTGATTGTTTCTCCGTTCAATTGTTTGTGTAAACAGGTTTTCAAAGCAGTTATTTGTTATACGATTGATGAAAGACATTTTATGTTGCGAGAAGAGCCTATCGACCTCGTATCGCAATCTTACTAGCAAAATAAAATCATTTTTAACACGCCTCATTCACTATTTTTACTCAGCCTTATTGACTACTTATTTATTTGAATTCAAATATACAAATCACTTAATAGAGTACCAGGTTACATTAAGATAAGTTGAAGCTGAACAAACAGAAGAATTTCGGTTTCATTGTTGTATTCACAGTTTGATCCGAACATTGGAGCGTCGTCCCACTTTAAGCACCAGTGCTAAAATTTGAACTTTTAGCACGATGCGCATGTCCTACAGCTTTTACTATTGGCTCTCTAGAAACGCATTTACACCACCTAAACAGTCAGCAAGACGAACGGAAGTCCTTCGCAAGTTGAGGCAATGACGTGACTGGCAAGTTCCGGGATATTTGCCACGGGTGATTTGCCACCTGCTGCTTGTTAATGTCTTTGCTTGTTAATGTCACCCGCTTTCTTGTGATCAGTGTTCTCGTCAAAAGAAAAACGTCACACTACTAAGAAATGAAGTGGGAACTAACCCTTAGGAATTTAAATATTTATTTCAAGAGTTTTTCGTATTTCCTTGTAATACGTGAAATTTCAGTTACCTTTATTTATCCCCGAAAGCTACAATAACAAAGTTATCAATAACAGAAAAATATCACAAAAATTGTCAAATGACGCTTACCAAAATAAATTGTCAACATTTTATGTCCTTCATTAACCGATTCTTTACCAACTTTTAAAAATACATTAAACTTAAATTAAACGGAAAACAGAGTTATGTTTTATTTTTACGTAGTTGAAACGCTGTATAAGAATTAACATCTTAATAGACTGTCTTAAGCATCACCAAACTATAAACCCTAATAATATCCACATCTTTAACGCACGTTCTTAAAATTATTATAATAATAAAAAATGTAGCCTTTTCAAAGTAATAATACTAAAAATAAAAATAATAACCAGATAATATATCAATTACTTTAGTAATCGAAATAATGTTTATTCAGATTTGTCTGCTACAATGTTTTTATATATTACTGAGACTGAACATCCCAAAGGTTATCTTCAAATGTTACACAATGCAATCCCCTGGATTTATTCGTGACTCTGATTTCGAATAAGTGCTTTCGACTTGTGATTTACTTATTACTCAGCAGAGCGCAAACTAAAATGTCACTTTCTCAATGGCGGAACTAGGTTCTCGTTGAAGTAGGCTAAAATGGCGCCCGTAACTACGATTGCCACATCATAAGTTCTGGATCTAACGTTTATAGATATGCATAGCAATATAGATTGGATTTCAATGGCGAAGAAATCATTCTCTATTTAATATTATCGTGATTCTGATTTCTGTGCTCCTATTTGTAAAAGTTTGGAATATATCTTATAAAACAAAAACAACACAACTTATTCGTTGTGACAAATGTCAGTTGTACATAACTTAATTCTCTGAACTTGGCCTTCGCTCACCAGGGGACAGCTCCTCTGTGAATCCAACATTTGGCATCCAGCACGGGCAGCAGGTGTATTTGTGGTCTGCAGGTGCTACAAAGCGCTGTAAGGTGGAGCATATTAGCTTCCCGTGGTGCGGGCCGGGATTCGATTCCCGGTCTGGGCAAAACTAGTTATATTATTCCTTTGAAGTTGTATCAGTTTCTGTAGCTGTATGACGAAGAGAGCTCAGGCAGACGGAGTTTGCAAGTTGCGGTGAAGGGAATACGCCATGTTCGCCACATGTCTCCCTTACCCTCCATGCGTGGGGATTCAACTAGGCCTGGGCTTGGGGACACCGCCAACTGGCCGGAAAAGTCGGACAACCGGTCCAAAGTACACACACCCACATCTCATAAGTACCGCCGGCAGCATCACATACCAAAAGCAGAACGCATTACAACACTGCCGTGACAGTTCAGAAATACTGATGTTTACAGAACCTTGTACAAAATTTCTCTGTGCAGTTCATAGCTTGTCTACGGCCGGGAGGCCTAGGTTTCGCCTCCTGACAGTGGAAAGACAGCAAGGACAAACTCAGGTGCTGTCTGGAGAAACATGCTCTGCTCTCTAATTTCCATGGTTTCCCCAATCGACGCTAGTCTAATGCCGGAGCAAAACCGCAACAGAAGAGCAAAGGACATCGCGCGATGCTTTCGTCCCCTTCACCTTACACCTCCATCCTCGCCCCGCTCCCCTCTACCCCCGTCGGGTGTTGAGAGCTCGTCCCGCCTGGGGAGGGGGGTGCGAGATAGCTAGTTGTCGCCGTGTGAGGCGGCGCCGGATCTCGTCTGCAAAGTGTCTTTTGAGACGCTGGTCCACGGGGTGCTGCTCCTTTCCAGATTCCTCGGCTGTCCGCCTCTCGCCTCCGACGGCCTCGGGGAAAGGACTCGGCGCCGACAGAAAACAAAAACGCCGCTCGAGAGGCGACGGAATCCCTCGCTTTCTCTCCGCGCAGCCTCCCGAGCGGCGCACCCGCTCAGGGCACCGGCTGACGCCATGCCCTGCCTCAACCGGGAGGTCACTCCCCTCGTGGCAGCGTTTTCGACACAAGCCAGACAGCTTGACCGTGCACTCGTGCTTCAAGCGGGACGATGGATGTGGAGATAAAATTGGGATTACCACAAAGAAAACAGAATACTTTCGGGTGACCGCATCAGACTGGATCTAACGTAGTGATTTAAATCTTTGGATTAAAATAAAATTAATATCATTGAAGCCGTCTAAAAATAGTGAATAACATACGTGGTAAAGTTCATTTTATGACGCTCGTAAGATTGTTCTACTCAGCTACCTCACCTACATTCGACGCCACCGCCCACGAGGAAAACAATTGCCGGAACCTCGCGCGAAAGAAAACGCTGCTTTGTTTGCGCGGGGTCCTGAAGATTTACGAGCAGATCCGCGTTCGTGCAATGGCTGTGCTCCAGGTGGTGTCAGTTAGAGAGCAAACGTCCTGTGCCTCTTCCTTCCCTATTCTTTTTGTCTCTTTCGTCTATAGAGCTTTTTTCTCCGATGGATAACGTTATAATATATTGTCCTACATTATGAAGGAAGTTTTTATTGTGTGTCATGTCGGTTCCTAGCTGGAATTCGTAGGGGGGAAAGTAAGTAGCGGATTTGTTCTAGCCATTTGATTCCCCTTAGAAGTAAACTGCGTCTTCTAGTTGTCAAAGTCACAATGCATTAATATAATATTACAAAACGATTATGTAAATGATGATGTATTAATACACTAGTATAATATCTCATACCAGTGTTTTGGGATCAATGACATCGAATATAACTCAGAATATTTCCTAAGACAAATGATAATTTTTAGAAGTTGAATCTAGTTTATGACTTCTTCATTTTCGCCTATTTAGGCGTTATTTTCATAAATGATACAATCCAATCCAATATCAAAGCATTTTGCATTTATATCGGTGCAGTTTATCATCACCTGCTTGCTGGTAGTCACGATATACAAAAACAGTTTTCAGAAATATTACCTATTCATTGCTCTTTAATGCTAGTTTGGTAGCTGTCTTTGTGATTGGCAAAATACCTATACTACAATTAAGCTGTACCATAATGACTGTAATTTTGCAACGAGCTGCAACTATTAGAAAGAGAAATTTACAGTGAAAGTCTAAAAATGTTTTATTTTTAGAAAAATGTTAGTGAATGAAAAACATAGTACCTAACAGCACGTGCACAATCGTTTGTTAAACATATCATCTAGGCTGTCCAGAAAATGCAGTAGAGAATCTTTCTGTGTAGGCAAAGATTATTCTCTATGCATACGATCAAAAAATTAATTAACTGCTTCTCCCTCTCTGTAAACTCCCACTGATAAAAGAAGATACCACTGATCCCTCTCCCACTGACCACTACTCCCACTGATATAAAGGAAGCTTTAACATTCTCTTCGTCTTGAAGTATGAAATCGAAACGAGATTTGTTCCCAGACAGGTGGGATGTTGCGATGGCTCAGTGGAAGTATTGCATCGTCGGTGCATCATCGTTGACCAGAAGGTTCTGGAGTTCGAGTGGCGGCGGTGGCAGGATTTTGTATACTAGCTTCATATTTAGGCCGAGACCAGCCGCTGTCAGGAGGAGACTCCTAGCTCTGATGGGTAAATGTTCATGGTTTCTCTGATTAATACCAGGCGAATGGCGAAGCAGCAGCCGAACAAACGAACCACGCGCGGTCTTCCTTTCTTTAATCCTTATCCCTTCCTCTCCCTTCAAAAACATACACACACACGTACATGCACTACAAAATAACACATTATGCGGAGCTTAGATCTAGCAGTGGCTGAGGCGGTGCCCCGCGGAGGGATTCCTGGATGAAGAAAAACAACAGCAAACAGACGGCGGCTGTGTAGTGCGGCGCCAGACCTCACATTCTAGCGGCGGAAGAACACGGTCGCCTCTAACACTACAAGCACTACATGTACGGGACTAATGACCTCACGTTGACGCACCCGGAACCCATAATTGAGAACCAAGGTTACTTCACGGGACAAGTGCATATGTGCAGAGTTCTTCCTCCAACGAACATGATCCCGTGCTTTCCACACGCGCGCTACAAAGTCGGAGCCTCGTTAGCCGAGTTCCAGAATAGGTGATGTCAAAAAACCGGCCCAGCAGCTCGTCTCTTCTGGACCGATTTCGCCTTCAACGAGTTGGAAACGAGTCTTTTTGGGCTTTGGTGTATATCGCCCGGTTTGCGCACGTGTCGTAGTCACGAAACCAGATCCAATGGCCCTTTCCGTTGCTGTTGGAAACCGGAACTGCAGGAAGAGTTGAAGCGGTGAAACGTACGCAACAAATGAAGACGAGGAATATGTATTTGCGTAACTAGACACTCGCCACCCTGGGCAGAGGAGATCGCGTAATGAACATGCCTTAGTTGCCTCGGTTCGAAGGATCGTCTCAGGCAGGTCGCAGGGTGCCAGTCCCGTCAGTGGCAAGATTGCTGACACTAGCTAAATAGCTGTGTCGCATTCAGCTGCTGTCTGGAGGAGATTTCTAGCGACTGGCTGCTCTGGTCGGTGGTTTTCCGTGGTTTCTTTGATCAACACCGGTCGAATGCGAGGACCCTGACGAACGAGCTACATACCGCGCACCATCATCTGTTCCTCTTCCTTCTCCTATCCTCATCCCGTTCTGCACATCCAATTATACTTACATGCACTGCTCGTCGACACGTGTCGGGAGACCGGTCGGATGCTTAAGGCTTGTCCCTGCAGGGGCGGTGCCTCGCTTTTGAGAAATATCTGGAAGGGGGAGAACCCGCAAACCCAAGTATGGGTCAAAGCCGAATCTCACCATACAGTGGGGAAAGATCACCACCTTCTCCCATGAAAATGAAGAAGCAATGCGCTTACGAAACCAACAAACATGGCTGTTGACGCGCACGGAATCACGAAATAATCAAAGGAAGTATCGCGGGTTCGAACCCCGCCTCAGACGTGGATGTTTCTTTGATGATTCCTGGCGCGTCAACTGATAAGATCATTATATCCGTAAGAAGAGTGCATGTTTTCATCGCAGCATGCAGCGGCGCTGTCTGGCGAGATCCGGCGACGATCTACGAGGGCTGGGGGAATTTTCCCTTATCAGATATCTCCCCCAACGGTGTAACACCCCAGCTGGGACAAACACCAGGTCGTCGGGACCCCAGAACCTCCCGGTCAGAGGCACAACATGGAATTAATTGGTGTACTGATTCTAGCGGAGAGGAACACCACCACATCCAGGATGTAACATGCACTACATTTACGGGTATATTGACGAACGGAATTGATACGCTCAAAGCCACGAAATACAAGAAATTCTTGTTATTAGCGTAGAACGTATGTCCCAACTGAATATTTTAATTTTTGTTTCGCCCTCGTTATCATAAACAAAGTTGCAACTTTTGCGCTCGCGTCAGTGTCCTAGAGAGAGTCCTCGCGGCTGCGACCGACAAGTGCATCCGGCGGAACGGTTGCATCTGCGACGTTCGTTTGTTCGCGCTCGCCTCGCGTGCTCGATAGGCACGCAAAAAAAGCAAATGGCGGGAACTAGTTTCCTGGAGCTGCTTTTCCCTCTCGACGCGACGAAAGCGAAATGTTGCGGCTGGTGAACGAACTCGCTCTCTCACAATTAAGTTGATTCTTCTTCACCGTTGTTTTTAACGACGTGTACGTCGATTTTGCAGAAAGAATTATTAATTTTGGTACAAGACCGGGTTGTTAATTATTACAGCAGGAGTTTGAGTTTATTGGTTTACGAAACGAGACAATTTACGTGATATACTTTACCACGCCGTTTGGGGGTGTTCTTTGTTTTATTTCCTTCAATGTGACTTTTCACCTGAAACTACTGGTAACTTGCATAATACTAGCGAAGGACAGAAAAGGAAAATTGTGTTTAGAACTTCAGGTATCTCCTCAGAACGAGGAACAGGACGAGGAAGAGGAAGGTAGGGTACCGCTCCTGCATTCGCCTGGAGTTGAGGGGAGAAAGCTCTGAAAACGGTAGATCAGATCAGCCAGCCACGCGAATCAGCCCCCAAACAGTAGTTGAATTGTTGCCGATGTCAAAAACAAGTGTCAGAAGAAGTTGTTTGTTTGTTTTTTTAAATTTCTTTCCGAATAAAAGTTTATAAGATTTTGCGGACAGTGCTGATTAGCTCTTATTGAAATTGTTGCTTCATCCTAAAATATCTCGAACTCACGAACCATAAGGTTGCCACTATCTCTAATCGTTAATTTTACCTCTCGTATGTTCGAAAATAAAACTTGAAGCCCTTGTTTATTTTATATTATGTGTGTGTGTGTGTGTGTGTGTGTGTGAAGAAAAGCCCTCCCACTCAGCTGCTTAAACCGCGAGAGAACAGTTTACTGTAAACAAATCAATGCCAAATAAATGTCCGCCTTCTCAGGGGTGGCACGTGTGGAGGGGAAATAACAAAAGCGAACCGTTGTGCGCAGATGTGTCCGCGAGGCAGCGTGGGCGCGAGGGCCGCGCAGCTGCTGCTGCTGCTGCTGTGCCTGGCAGCGCGGGAGGCGCGCTGCGCGCAGGCGCAAAACGGCGGCGGCGGAGGCGGCGAGCGGCAGCTGCGCCTGGAGGACATCGAGCGAGACAACCTGCTCAGCGCCAAGCAGCGGCAGCTGCAGCAGCAGCAACAGCAGCAGCAGCACCAGGCGCAGCAGCAGCAGCTGGCGCTGCTCTACCAGCAACAGCAACAGCAGGCGCAGCAGCAGCAGCAGGCGCAGCACGCGCAGACCGCTCAGCAGCAGCCGCAGCAGCCGCAGTACCAGACAGAGGTGAGTTCTTTGAAGCGCAATCGGGTACAAGCACAAATCAATTGATTCACTTCCATTCAAATATGCATCATTTACCTCAGGCCATGAGACCTGCTCTGCCGCTGGACCACACAAAATCCGCTACTCTCCTTTCACCGTGTGGAAGAGAAAGAGGGTATCACTCGGGCGACGAAACAGGCGGTTTCAATTTTTCTCAGAGGCTTCATTCAGGCATAAGGATCTTATCCGTGCAGTAAATCTACAACATGGGACAGACGGCTTTACTTGCTCTCCGAAGAAAGGTGTACGAAGGATTTTTTCAATCTTAAAAATCCACGGCTTCGAAGGGGTTTAAACCCGCCAACTTCCGTGGTCCAACAGTTCGATACTAATCGTTACACCATCAAACCCACAACGACAGTACTTTGATGCCACTGCAGAACTTGTGAAGGAGATAAAACTAGAATTTAGATGGTGAAATTTAAAATTTTCATGATGAACCCTTCTAAAAGAAAGGAATATAAATAAAAAGGAATCTGTGCCGTCTGGATGGCCGAGATTGCTGAGGCAGTAGTACTGAAGCGATCTTGAGCTGAAGAATCGCGGAGTTTAGTCCTGCCTGGGCACGGTTATATTCGTTTTCGTTCACCCCTCACCATCACCATATCACTTCATGCTGTTAATCCTATCGTTAATCTATTGAGGTGCTAATGACTTAGCAGTTAATGAGACCTTATTTTTTTAATATAAAAGAAATATGTGTATGTTTGTAAGTCGCAAAAACTACTCGACCGATTTCGCTGAAATTTTCGCAGTTTGTTGTTGTTATTTTTTGGTATCGGAGAGTATTTAAAGAGTGGTTTGAATAAAATGGGATATGTGAAGGTGTTCTTTTCATAAAGTTATTCGAAGTGATCTCTTTGTGGTTTCCAGAGGACTTTGCTTGAAGTGAAACCTCTGAACATCTTTTTAAACTACACGTCTAGCTTCAACTCATAATATTGAATAATGTCAAGTTGCGATTTAGAAAGTAAGTTGTCTGATCCAAATGCTGGCTGTGCACAACATTATTCGAATATTTTATTGTGAAACTGAAGTGAAATATAGTAATATAGAAACATGTAGTAAATACGTAGTTAAATGTAATTAATTCGTTATTAATATTTATTCAAAACATTTATTTTGAACTGGAATTGTATTTATTTCATACACTGCAATAGAGAAGCATTCGGGTCCGCTAGTGTGAATATAAGAAAAGAGCTCAATGTCAGGCCTGTGCTAGAAAAACAATCATGCTAAAAAGAAGAAATGGTGTGAACATTTGGAAAGGATGGAAAATGAAAGATTGCAGCATTAGCTCGGTAGGAGAGGGAGATACGCCAAACAAAATTAAAAACCGGAACAGGTTAAAGCCTATTTATTGTTGATAGAAGAAGAAATTATAAAACTAATAAATTGTGGACTATAAATTAATTAAAATTTCTAAAAGTCTAGTGATTTGATTTTTTCTCCAAAACGACCAATTTTTAAGACAATTGTTCATGATATTATTTAAAATTTAACTTTGAATAATAGATTTCATCGATAAAATTCTATCTAATGTACTTGTAGGAGGGGGCCGAAAAAATTTCGAAATGTTTCAATTTTTAGTATTTCAGATATTTTAGTAAAAATCGGTCTAAGCCATTTTTATCAGCGTTATATGAGTAAAACTTTTTTTTAAAATACGGACTTAATATTAGATTTTTCAAACGTGTTTGAGATTGCATGTTACTCTAGATCAAAGAAAGAATCCAAAAAAAAATTAAATGATCCATTTGAAGAGTCAGGCCATAACTCGAGCCCGATTGGTTTGGGAAGATTAATTTGGAGTAAAATGATGTGTACGTCTAAGAAACAATTTTATGGTTTACTAGTTTATCACTGCGTTTGTACGTGATTCTTAATGCGCTTTCGGGCCTTGCGGAGTGTTTAGGCTCGTGCGGTCATGTTGAGTGATTTCTGCACACTCCGCTACTAATACATCAAATAACTTTCTAATAAATTCGATTTATTAAGTTTCAGAAACACGAAAATATAATAAATAAATTGCTTAATCTTATAATAAGAAAAATAACTTTACGTAAACATACTTTCGTTGAATTAATATGTAAATTGCAATTTTTAAATATTCCATTAAATTAAAATTCCCTTCAGACACTCTTATGTCAGTGATACTTATTACATTTTTTAGTAGACATACCACTGGCATCCTCAAAATGTTATTTTTTATGTAATGAAATATTTTGAATAGTTTACCACTATAAACACAAATAATCTAAAAGTACAGTTTCATTTATGCAATTGACAGTTATTTTCCTTTCAACTCTTACATTCACCACACTTGTTTTCATATATTTCTCGAGATTTTACGGTAAAAAATCTGGAAGCTTTGTTAGCTTTTTCTAGTATTTCCGAAAGAACTTCAGAATATTCTTCTATTTTGTACAAACTTTGCTCTTTGGTTTGGTAATTTGTCGCCATATTCGCAACTTACGATTACAATGCATCTTTTCACTTTTGATGCAAGACAAATAGGAAGATGTTTCCGATTCTCGTTTGGTTGAGCAATAAACTAGTAAACCATAAAGTTTTGTATGCACCTTGAGCTTAATGTTTTTGCCCCTCAGATAACTTTCCGCCCCTCAGGCCAACGACGCTCGCTCGCCCTCGAGGGAAAAGCATCCACTTTACGCGCTAGGTACTAAAATAACTTCTGCGGTATCTGCCAAAAAACAAAATTAAAAAATCCGAAAAAAAAATGAGATTGTTTTTTTCGTAAAATTACATGCATAACATTGGTATACCTATTTTCAGTGTAATACTGATATGGTAGTGACTGGTTGTGGTGAAGGAATAAACACTCGGAAGTTGCTAACCAATAGCCGTAGCCAAGGAGCAGCGTTCATTGTCACCAGTTTCCGTATCCGCCCCCCCCCGGGTTTACAACAATCGATGTGGAAGTTACCGTCGCCAAGGATGTACGCTTTCTTCAGCGATAGCGAAAACCACTGCAGCAGAGAAAGTTCTTGCTCGTGGGTTGCCTTCCTGAAGAACTTTATTGGCGGAAAATGCAAGTACCTAATGTTCTCATCCAGTGGCTTGATGTGCTTGCTGCAAGTCCATTTCCAGGATTTCCCCTCGTGCACTTCCTTGTAGCAGCGACTAAAAGTGGGTTCGCTTTTCCCCTCGGGCACTTCCTTGTAGCAGCGCCTAAAAGCGGGTTCGCTTTTGAGTATAAGCAGACCCCTCACTTGGCCCATTAGAATGTTTGTGGAATGGACATCATCGTTTCTAATTTATTTATCGGCAAAAGCCGTTAAAACTGCAAGACGTGTGGGGAAGAGGTTCATTCTGCTCATAGTATATTTCTACACATAGTATATTTGTGTAAATAACATTGGAGTGTCTGTGCGCAATAATGAATTTATAATTCTGGCTTCCCTTATATCTTTCAATGTGTTTGTCACTTGCCGAAATAAGTGTTCCAGCAGATAACGCCAGTTGTAGAGAATAACAGGCTGAAATATATCAAAATGTGGAATTATGAATTGTTTGGTTCTTGTAAGAAACTTCTCAATTATTTTTAAAACTTTTCTCTGAAATTATTTTTAAAACTATTTGTCCATACTAGTCTCGAGAACGACTGAAACTGCACTGGACCGGGAGAGGTGGCTCAGGACATCAACTGATATTACTGCAGTGCCGCTGATCATGAGGTCCTCCCTGAGGTTCGAGTCCCGGTAGGGATAGGATTTTCGGTACTGGCTTGATAGTTAGGTCGAGTTCAGTCGCTGTCTGGAGGAAAATTCCAACTCCCGGCTTCTCTGATCGATAGTTTGCTGTGGTTTCTCCGATCAATGCCAGGATCAATGCCAATGCTTGAGCAGTACCCTAACAAACGAGCCATGGACCGCGCGCGAATTTTCTTTTCTTTTTCTTGTCCTATCTTTACCCCTCACACACACACACTTACACTAATATGTACTACACTACCACACATGGCGGTGACCGGTCGGGAACTTGTACATTGCCCCGGTTGGGGGGAGGCGCTGGTGAGAGACAGTCGGCGGTCGCACTGGCGGTCGGCGCCGGATCTCAGCATCCAGCAGGGCAAGACCACCGGCACCTCCCGAAGAAATCAGGCACTACGACTAATGACCTTAGCAGTTGACGCGCTTGGAATCACTAAGAATCAATCTACTTGCACTGGAAGGTAGAGTATTTTGTCGCTTTTTGGATCATTATTTTCCATTATAGCGTACGTTTGTTATGTGTTAACGTTCGCTGTGTATTAAACGTTTGTTTGCTTTTTTGTACAAATCTCAAAATCAAAATAAATCTAGTTTTATTTTGATCTTTGTAAAAGTTTGTACATGTGACCTAAGATAAAAAAAATCACTAAAGTGAATTGAACTTTTCTGGCAGCCCATTACCTTCGTACAGTTTTAATGTTAAACGAAGTGCGTCAACACCTTCCAGAATTAAATCGCGTTCCGTTATTGAAATAAATAAAAATTCACATTTGACAGGCTTTCAGAAACTTTATTTCTTTGGAGAATATTTTAACCATATCAGATGTTTTCGCGAAAAAATGTAAAGATCCTTCGTACATCTTTCTGAAAGGAAGTAAAGCTGGCTGCCCCATGTGGTAAATTTACTGACTCTCAGCTTAAAAGAAGCCTGTGAGCAAAATCGAATTCGCCTGTTTCTAAGCGCGAGTGTCGTAAATGGAACGCTACGGCCACCCAGACAGGATCGCTACTGCGCTCTGTCAGCCGTCATGCCCCTGAGAAACCACCGCCCTTGTGCTTACTACTTAATGAACGGCTTTTTCTCTCTCCTCGACAGTATATCAGCCAGGACCAGCTGGCGGCCTACCTGCAGCAGCAACAGCAGCAAGCGGCGCTGCTGCAGCAGCTGTACCAGCCGCAGGCGCAGCAGCAGGCGGCGCAGGCGCATGCGCAGCCGCAGGCGCAGGCGCTGCCGCAGTTCTACTACCAGCCGGCGCCAGCGCCTGCGCAAGCAGCGGCCCAGGCCCACGCCGCCGCCCCCACCGCCTCCCTCTTCTCCGGCGCCGCGCAGCCCGCCTTCTACTACCCGCAGCTCAGCGGCAAGGTGAGCCAAGGAAGAACTAACGGCTCCGAGAAATAACGCACACTTTCTCGTTACATGAAATTGCTGTTAGAAAATTTAATACTGATTCCCTTATTTTCGAATAGTTCCGTAGTAAAAATATGTTCTTTTATTCGCAACTCAACGGCAAGGCGAGCGAAGAATGAACTAACGGCACCAAGAAATAACGCACACTTTCTCGTAGCATCCCGAACGGTTACATCAACATGACCCGTTCATGAACAGTTACATGAAATTGTTGTTAGAAAATTTAATACTCATTCCCTTATTTCAAGTAGTCTATTATATTTTTTTATTCACAACTATGCGCCAAGGAGGAACTGCCCAGAAAAATACCGCACACTTTCTCGAAGCATTGCTGTTACATGAAATCAAAGCGGCGGTGTCAATACTTACATGTCTATTTCAATATTACATAAATCTATAATATAAAAATGAATCGCAAAATGTGTTGGTAAGCGCATAACTCAACAACGCCTGGAC